>JAMQGT020004365.1:0-35785 GCA_024447675.2 Pterophyllum scalare | reverse complement strand
ATAATCTATTCATTCAGTTACAGTATTGCTAACACTTACACTGATTCCTCACAAATATGGTGCACAACAGCAACTAAGGGATCAAAATCCAAAAGTGCACTTTAACTAGTTCGACCTGGCCACTGGCTATAATTGGCCTGGATGGCCTTTTGAGGTGTAAGATATACATGAATTAAAAGATACTTAATTGCATCATTCAGAACACACAGTAGCCTTGGGCTTTTTTTTTTTTTTTTTTAAAGCTTTCTGTCCTAACCTTATCAAGAATTTTTTAAACCCCTACATACTCCGTAAGAGGAATTTATGCACTAATTAACTTCAAAAATGTATTTCAGAGGAAATGAGACACTATCATCACGACATCACTAGGATAGCTGCATACTGTATCCATTAAATCTTCATATATTTTTTAACAAGAACTGTTCCCAAACAGTGCACTAAGGCAAATACAAATAAAATATGTTTTTCACCAAGATGAGAGTGATTCCTGCTATTAAAATGATAATTAGTAGCTAGATTGCTGAGTGTATAGAAGAAATGTGTTAAGCAGTATACTAACGACCACTCTCCTCGCCACTAACTGTGTTTCAAAGAACACTTACCATCACAAGATATGGGAAGTGGTTTGTTTTTAATTTTATTAGCAGTGTCTCCTTTTCCTCACCCTACAAAGGAAGACAGATGTGTAACCAGAGAATACATGAACATGCTGCTCACACAGTTGGCTCTGGCTGGTGCTTCTGTGGATTAGCCTTATGAGACACTCACTGCCTCCCTAAACAATGCTGCCCTCCAAGCCCTGTGTGGATTATAATGAAGACAAAATATCCATAAGTCCATGGACCTGTTGGCCCCTTCACTCATCAAGCCTATTTCATCTGTCCAAAACACAGCCGGTTGGGAGGCTGCCTTTAATCACGCTCTCCAGAGGCACCAGATGAAGGTGAGAGCAAGTACCAAGAGTTGCATTTTCTTTTCTTTTTTTCTATCATCATGGTGCTGTGACAGAGACAGCAGCAGTAGTTATCCCTGGATGTTTCACAGCTGGCAGTTTTCACAAATCAGGAGATGAAAGGCAACAGATTTTTGAATACTAATGTGATATGACAGCCCTACACTATGCAGTTTTAAGAATTTCTTTTGTCATTAGCTTTATAACTAAATGTGGATAGTGTTTAACATACAAGTATGCAAGCTTAAACCAGTTTGTCCACTGAATGTTTCATGCCCCTCAATTGCATTTCCAGTGCTAAAAACCAAGTATTTATAGAAAAAGGTTGCCATAGCATTGTTCAACTCAGGGGACTGTCCAACTGCATTAATACATTGGAATTCATGTGGGCAGAAACAGCACAGTATCTGCTGAATTCATTTCTCCAGCCAAGAAACCCAGCCAGATGATGAACACTGGAGGTGAAAGGAGCCATCAAGCTGGAGTAGTTCTGTTGGACTTGGTTAGCCTCTGGGACTTCAGAGGCAGCTGATGGGTACTGGCAGGCAGTGGCTGAAGCAAAAACTTGGGATATGGGAGGAGTTCGGTGAGGCCATGGAAAAAGACTGCCTCAAAGCCATTCTGGCAAACCATAAGGCAACTCAGGAGGGGAAAACAGTGCTCTACTCACAGGTTGTTTAGTGCAGGTAGGGTGCTGTTGACTTCAACTAAGGGTATAGGCTTCAAGGACCTCCTTAATCTCATTGGTGCATCTTCTGTAGAGGAAGCAGAATCTGGGGACAAGGGGGATAGCTTGCCCATCACTGGGAGTAGGTTAAACAACTCCTTGGTGGCGGGGCCCTTGGGGTGGATGAGATTCTCCCAAAGTTACTGAAGGCTCTGGATGTTGTAAGGCTGTCTTGGGTGACACACCTCTGCCGCATTGCGTGGAGATCTGAGTGAGTGCCACTGGGTTGGCAGACTGGGGTAGTGGTTCCCATCTTCATGAAGGGGGAACAGAGGGTGTGCTACAACTATCGAGGGGGGGATCACACTCCTCAGCCTCCTTCTAGTTGTGGAACGCTGGACCAGTTCTTTATCCTCTCAAGGATATTAAAGTGTGGGTGGGAGTAAGCCCATCCAGTCTACATGTGTTTTGTGGACCAGGAGAAGGCATTTGACCATGTCCCTTGGGGTATCCTATGGGGGGTGCTGCTCCAAATCTGAGGCCATAAGTCTATTCTGGAATAGGGTGGAGTGCCCACTCAGCATCTTTGTTTTGTTGTCTTGTTTCTCAGAGCAGTAACTGCTAATTAGTTGGGATGAGTTGCTGCACCAATGTGGAGGAGTTTAAGTATCTCAGGGTCTTGTTCATGAGTGAGGGAAGAGGGGAGCGGGAGATTGGGGCTGCAGATGCAGTACTAGTCCGCTGTGGTGTAAAAGCAAAGCTACCAATAAACTGGTCAGTCTACGTCCCAGCCCCTGCCTATGGTTACAAGTTTTGGGTAGTGACCAAAATAATGTGATTGCAGATGTAAGGGTCCGTGTACTTGTGGTCATTCATTTTGTTGTTTTGAAAACCGATATTGAAAAATTGATTGGTTATTCATTTTCTGTTTTAAAAAATGATATTAAAAAACGAAAAATGCCTTACAACTTGGTCCCGGATAAGTGGAATTAAATGGATGGCTGGATGGATAGATGGATGGGTGGATGTTGATCTCACTTTATTGAAAAAAGAACAAGGAACCATCAGACCTGTGTGTCATGACAATAGTCAGATGTGGTAGCCTGGTCACTGGGGTCTACAACTATAATACGTGATTTTTCAGTGATTTTACTGCAAGTGAACTAGCCTTTAAAAAGAAAATAATATTCAAGACAAAAAAAATGATAGTTATAGCACAGAGTTTTATACAAGTGCCAGAGCTGTGATGGCCAGTAGCAATTTGAAGATTTTCCTTTTATTACTCACTTGCATATATACCCATTGACTGAACATGCAGGGGACAGGCTAAAGAATCTACCTGAATTGAGGACTTAGTATTATAATAGGGAAAGAGAGGGCAGCAGGGGGTTGGGATTGGGGTATCCGTCAGGAAATCAGAAGATCCCAGCTTTCCGCAACGTCTTCTTAGGGGTGAAAGCCAATTGTTTCACTGTAGAGCACTAGCCAGAAACCAAAACAAGCCTATTCACAGCTGCAGTGGCAGCTTATTAACAGTCATGTCACATTGTAGATTAAGCTTTAAACTTGTTGGAGCAAGTTAAAAAAAAAATCAAAACAATTTTGTTTTTTTGTCACATTAAGAATAGCCACTGGCATTTAATAAAATTTTATATAAAGATTATTCTAAAAAGACAGATGAACTCTATGCACCTGTGATAGAGTGCACTCTATCACCATACCTAACAAATGATGCAAACAATTGAATTATGCTTTTGATGATATTATAGTGGTATTACTGATTAATGCATTACACTATGCTATTGTAGTAAAAAAAAAATCTTTCCCTTTATCACAGCTCCAGCTCATTGTGTTCTCCTGTAACATGATTTCCTACAAATTAGAGTATAAGGAAGACAGGGATTATGCATCAGAAGATACATTGTCTTCCTTTAAATGTCCCATTAGGCTTGAATTAAAGGATTATGAGAGTCCTCATTAGTTAGTCTATTCCTCACCCTGACATGGCTTCTCTTATGAGTATCCCTGTCATCAAGGCTCTGAGAATTTGTGTTTAAACAAGTTAAGGTCCTTGTAGAAGTTGGAAAAGTGCTGCCATTTTTTCTGCTTGTAAAGTACAAACTGAAAGCATTACACGACTCATTCTTATCCAAAAAAGGGTGCACATCTTGATATTGGTTTTGAAGAATCTGATGGGGGACACTAGTGTAGAAGACATTGGGCAGGATGTTCAGGCTTATGTGTAGCCCTTTGCTCTAATACAGCTGCTACACATATATATGGGACTGCTTTAAAAATTGTTTTGCAGTGAATAGCTGTTTTGTACAGTAGCAACAAAGAAATTAGACTGTACTTAACAAACAGTTCAACAGTTTTATTATCACAATATAATTAACTTTAATGTATATTTTTGAAATCATATATATGATCTTGATTCATTATTATTAAATTAATTTGTAATTCATTTAATAATGTGTACATCAATAACAATAAAGCAGACTGGATTCGAATCCAGGACCTTCTTGTTGTCAGGTAACAGTGCTAAAAACTGTTTAATCCCATGAGTCAATTCATTTATTGTCATTATGCAACCATAATGAAATTACAGTTATCCTAACCTCACATAATGCATACTGGATCAGTCAATAGTATCAATTTATTCATCCTCCAGGAACTGGCTGCATACTCTCACCACATGAGGCCAGGCATTGTCATGCACTGCACCGGCTGTCTGAAAATGGGTCCAAGGATTTAATCTTGATACCTAATGGCAATCAGGGTGCTGTTGCCTAGCCTGTAGAGCTTTGTGCATCCCTCCAGGAATATGCCTCCCCAGATCATCACTGACCCACCAAACCGATCATGCTGAATGATGTTACAAGCACTATGATGTTCTATGCAGCTTCCCCAGACCCTTTAATATCTGTGACATGTGCTCAGGGTGAACCTGTTCTCCTCTGTGAAAAGCAGAGGATGACTATAAAAGGATAGGGGCTCAGCAGTGCCAGGCAGTGAGCACTGGGCCCACTAGAGGACATCAGGCTCTCAGGCCACCCTCATGAAGTCTGTTTCTGATTGTTTGGTCAGAGAAATTCACACCAGTGTCTGCTGGAGGTCATTTTGTAGGTCTCTGGCAGTGCTGTTTCCGTTCCTCCTTACACAAAGGAACAGATCCCAGTCCTGCTGATGAGTTAAGGACCTTCTACAGCCCTGTCCAGCTTTCCTAGAGTAACTGCCTCTCTTGTGAAATCTTCTCCATGCTCTTGAGACTGTTCTGGGAGACACAGCAAACCTTCTGGCAATGTTACATATTGATGTGCCATCCTGGAGGAATCAGACTACCTGTGCAACCTCTGTAGGGTCCAGGTATCACCTCATGCTACCAGTAGTGACATTGACCCTAGCCAAATGCAAAACTAGTGAAACAACAATCAGAAAAGATGAGGACGGGAAAAATGTGAGTGGCCTCCACTTGTAAAACCATTCCTGTTTTGGTGGTTGTCTTATTTATGGTCCTCTAGTGCATTAGTTTCATTTAGGGCTGCAACTATCGATTATTCTATTGATTAATCGAGTAATCGGATAAGAAATTGAAAAAAAAAATTGAAGTAAATTGAAGTAAAGAAAAAAGGCAGAGAGCAGCGGAGGTGTGGAAAAACGTGTCAGCGATGATCCATTCGGTGTTAAAGAGTCGTTTTTCCAAATGAAACGGTGAAACGCTCTGCTTACACGGAGACAACTGCACTGCAGAAACAAAGAATCAAAGCAACAAATTTGTGTTGAGAATTTTTTATAATAGAATTATTTGAGTTACTCTAGGAATCGTTGCAGCCCTACTTTCATTAACACAAAAGCAGCTGAAACGGCTCCCTTCTGCTGCTTAACTGACTGGATTGATGATATTTCCTGATTAAAAAGTGTTCCTTTAATTTTTTTGAGCACTATGTAACACCCTCAGTTGTGACAGAAAATCAATTCAATGCGGACTATTAAACATTAGGTCTCTCTTTACTAAGCCCTAGTTAATAAATAATTTTAATGATTGATTAATGTATTGATTTATTCTACCTCACAGAAACCTGAACTGCATGAAAAGTGGGTTTTTCGACAGTTACTGGCATGTAATATTGCCGCGCGCCTTGAGATTTAGGGCTCTCAGCAGGAGGCTTTGGTCAAAACAGTTCAACTGTAGGGAACTGCCAGGAGCTGCCGTGGACTTTCTGTGTCAGTGTTCCCCCAGCTCCCCCCTCTACTCAGGTCTAGGGCAGGCTTTCATATGTACAGTGTATCACAAAAGTGAGTACACCCCTCACATTTCTGCAGATATTTAAGTATATCTTTTCATGGGACAACACTGACAAAATGACACTTTGACACAATCTATGTGCAGCTTATATAACAGTGTAAATTTATTCTTCCCTCAAAATAACTCAATATACAGCCATTAATGTCTAAACAGCAGGCACCCTCAATACAACGCCATGCACCATAAGAGTTTGTATGCTGGACCATGCTCTGAGAGAACACCACCACAACATGGCCCAGAAGTAGGAAAGCATTATATGTCATAATGTTTTTGTTTTCTTTTGATATATAAATAATATATGATGTGTGTGTATGTGCATATTGCTTTATACATTTTTTAAAAATTCAAACTTGTGCCTCACCATTTGTTTCTCATAATTGAATTCCCTTTAGTTGAGGTTATTAGCATGGCATGAATACAGCATCACATACAAGGTATATCACAGAAAGAGTAATAATTTAAAAAATAATAATTATTACTGAGTTATTATTTATAAGGCAGGGGCTTACCCAGGCCTGTTTTTATAAAGGCCAATTGGGGACAGATCTACCAACCAATCACATGTGAGTGATGAATTCTGATGTAATTTTTTTTCATCCAATGACAGAGAAGCCACGTTGGTCTGTTGCCGCTGCTTCAGCTTGCAGCACTGCCATTCATATGTAAATTTTTAAAAATTTACATATTAAAAATTAAACTCAATTGACTTCTCTCAAAATATAAACAATATTGCTCATTATTTTATTCACACTCTAGAGCTTGTCCTGACATATGGCAAGGAAACTGAAGATTTAACATTATTTCCTGAAAATCCTTTCTTGTCTGACCATTTTTTTTAACATTTAATTTTACAATCATGGATTACACAGCAGTGGGGAATAAATTTCATTACAGTAGTGTCTTCCTAAAAGTGCAACTACGTTTAAGGAAATGATTCTTCCACTGTTATCTTCAGTGCCATGTGCCAAAACAATGACGAGCAGCTACCTAAACCACACTCTCACAGAGGTCATTTATATTGTTAATAGTGTTACATCATCACTTCAGATGACCCTGAATACCGTTGTTGCTCTGAGAAACAAGGCAACAAATCAAAGATGCTGACTTCCTGGTGTAACTCTCAAACATGAAACTTAAAGCAGATAATGCATAAGCTGGAGAGGAAATAGCATCTAACCAATTTAGAAGATCTTCATTTAGATTGGAAAGGGAGTTTGTTGCTCTAAAAAAAAAGCCCTCTGTAAAGCTAGAATGTATTACTCCTCATCACTGAGGGAAAACAGGAACAACCCAACCATCTTGTGGTTTCAGAAGTAGAAACCACAAGCCTTCAGCTCCCAGGCCCCTCTACTATGGAACCAGCTCCCAGTTTGGATTCAGGAGACAGACTTTCTACTTTTAAGATTAGGCTTGAGACTTTCTGGATTAGATGATTGTGAACCATCCCTTAGTTTTTCTGCAATAGGCCTAGGCTGCTTGGGGGCTTCCCATGATGCACTGAGTGCTTCTTCTTCACTAATCTCTTTTCACTCCCTGTGTGTTTATACACCACTAATGGATTTAATCATTAGCAATTATTAAACTGGCGTGCCCTCCCATAGCATGCATTTTGTCCTGTCTCACTGCTCTCTTCTCTTTCCCTTTTCCCTCAGCCATTTGCAGCAGATGTCCTCCCCTCCCTGAGCCTGGTTCTGCTGGAGGTTTTTTCTTTTAAAACGTAAGTTCTCCCTTCCCACTGTTGCCAAGTGCTTGATCATAGGGGGCGATTTGATTGTTGGGATTTCTTTTTAATATTGTAGAGTCCTACCCTGGGGTGGCTGTAGCTCAGGAGGTATAGAGCAGGTCACCTACCAATAGGAAGGTTGGCGGATTGATTCCTGTCTGCTCCGGGCTGCATGAACCCCAAGTTGCTCTCCGACGCAAGCGTTGGAGTATGAATGTGTGTGAATGTTAGACAATAAAAAGCACTTAGCTTAGATACATATGGAAGTGCTTGTGTGAATGAGTAAATGAAAAATGTGTTGTATGAGCGCTTTGAATGCTCAGAGTAGAAAAGCGCTATATAAGAACTAGTCCATTTACCATTTACCTACCTTACTGTAATATAAAGCGCCTTAAGGCGACTGTTGTTGGGAATTGAATTGAAATTGAATTGAATCGCCCTATGAACAAATCTACAAAGATGACTCCTTTATTATAAATGGGCATCTAGGAAGTGATCGCCTGCATATAGACTTGTTGATCTCACAGACAAGGCAGTAAAAGGCATGAGCCAAAGCTGATTATTAATGGAAATAGTCTTTAAAAATTAAACCGTAACAGATAAAAAAAAAAGCAATTCAGCCAGCGTTTATGAAATGCCTAGGCTGGTCTTCTCAATTCAATTTGTGGATCACTGACAAAGATATTGTTAATGTGCAATAAAAGGTGTATGCCGTACACGTTATTTCTCCCAAAGCCCAAGATGGCGAAAGATAAATGCTCTGTGTGTCACATTACTATCTAATGCTTCAGCAAATGTTTATCAAAATAATATGAAAAATAGGAAAAAATTAGTAAACCCTATTGTTCTGAGTGATGGGAGTTATATTGAATATATTGAAATTGAAACTGGTATATACATTCCAACATGGCAAAATGATTGTTAAACTACATTTCAGACCCACCAGACATTATTTTTAACATGATATGCACTCCCAGATTTTGGGAGGTTGCACCATTTTAAAGAAAGAATGCAGATCATGTTGGGAAAAATTGTACCTGGGATGAGCTGGGAAATGACTGCAGCCTGAACTAAATCTAAGCCTTATCCTGTCTGTGATCCTGATCGGGTTTGGATCCCTCTTGCTGTGCAAGTGGACACCGACACAGTTTGCTGATCTGTTACGGATCCTTTCGGACAGATCTGGTTCTGGCTAGACCCACTGACACTGATTTACATGAATTTCAGTGGAAAATATGTTGACATTCATACTGTCAAAATGTTGACAACTTTTAAGTCACTTTAAATACATTTTGTTCAGTTTTCAAGTCTTAAAATAATTTCAGCCTCATGTTCACTCAAATATTTACATCTCAAAGATCCAGACATTTTTCTATCAATGTGTCTTTTCTTCCCTCCTGTTTTTAAGATAAGCATCATGGTCAGCACTAACACGTGTTCATATTCCTTTGTTCTCTGGATTAAAATGGAGGCTCTGCTCTTTATTCACCTGTTGCCATGGTGAATCCTGGTATCAGCGCTCCATTGATGATGGCTTTCTTTCCTTACGCACCTGCTTAACTCAAAGTGAACCTACTCAGAGATAATTGAAGCAACTCTGATCAGCTGTTCTACAACAGGAAACTCAGAGTTGAACCAACTTAGAGTTAGTTTTCCTGGTAACTGACTGTTTACATTTCCTCTGCCTCAGTGTTTCCTAGCCTCAGAAAACTTTATTTTTATTCAGTTCATTTTTCAGCTTGTTTTCCAGTGTCATGTTTTAGTAGTCTTCAGTTCCATTTGGGATTTTGTATTCAGTCTCAGATTTCCAACAGTCAAAAAAAGGCTCATCTTTAGTTTAACCTGTTTGCCTCCATGCATCCTTCATTTGAATCCTCACTCCTTCACACTCCACATGGCCAGTATTAGCCGCTGACGGTGACACTTGCTGCATGCTTCCTGTACATCTTCACCTCTGTGCACATCTTCCTGACTGTGGAATTGTGGATTTTTTTTTTTTAATAACCACTGCTTTAGCAAAAGTAGCAATAAAATACCTAACAACACCACAAACTGTGTAAATTTCAGGGTGATGCAAAGGTACAGTAGATCCATCCATTAGTCGAACCTCAGATTTAAGAGGAATGTTTTCGTCCTGGTTTCGGAACACTAGACCAGCACTTTATCCTCTCGAGGATGTTTGAGTGTGCATGGGAGTTTGCCCAGCCAGTGTGCTCTGTGGACTTGGAGAAGGCATCTCGACCCCGCCCCTCAGGGTGTTTGTGGGAGTTTCTGTGGGCGCAAGGGGTGTCTGGCCCATTGTTATGGGCCATTCAGTCACTGTACAACCACAGTGAGTGCTTGGTCTGTATAGCTGGCAATAAGTTGAACTCATTTTCTGTGGGTATTGGACTTCTCCAGGGCTGCCCTTTGTCACCGGTTCTGTTCAAAATTTAATGGGCAGAATTTCTAGGCATAGTCAAGTGGTGGAAGGCTTCTGCTTTTGTGGCCTCAGAATCTCATCTCCATTTTTTGTGGATGATGTGGTCTTGTTGGCTTCATGAAGTGGTGGCCTCCAGCTCGCAGTGGAACTGTGATGAGAATCAGCACCTCTAAATCTGGAGTGCCCACTCCTGCTCAGGGATGAGTTGCTGCCCCAGGTGGAGGAGTTCAGAATCTCAGGGTCTTGTTCACAAGTGATGGGAGAAGGGAACGGGAGATTGACAGAAGGATCAGGGCTGTGTCTGCAGTGAGGTGGGTGCCTCTTGGGTGAGGTGTTCCGAGCATGTCCTACCAGGAAGCGGCCACGGGGCAGAGCCAGGACACACTGGAGAGATTATATCTATCAGCTGGCTTGGGAACACCTTGGGGTCCCTCTGGATGAGCTGGTGGAGGATGCTGGAGAGAGGGAGGCCTGTACTTCTCTGCTTGGGCTGCTTGCCCCCACGACCCAGCCCCGGATAAACGGAAGAAAATGGATGGATGGATAGATGGATGGATGGCTGTGAGAGCTGACACAGACAGGATTGATTCCCACTGTTACCAATTTTTTTTTCCCGCTTCTGTCCACAAGGTCTGAGGATGTGAAATGCTTATGTAACTTAAGTGTCTCATCATTCCACTTCAGTGATTCCCCATGGCTTTTTGTATCATCAAGGCTAGTAAAAAAATACTTGATTTGTGTCCCAGTCCTGGGTCTTTTGACCCAGTGTTTTGAGATTGTTCTTAGTCCTTATTTAAGATTTTTCTTCTTATGATTTTCTATATTCATGTAGTTTTGTTTCTGGATTATGTGTTTGAGTTGTAGTTTATTTGTAGGTTATATGTAAGTGAGTTTTCAGCTTATCCTGCCTTCCCTGTGTTTCTGGATCTTAAGTCTCCATCTGTGTAAGGTGTTTTCATATTCAACTTATTTCATGTTTTATTTTGTTAGTCTTTTGTCTCTTGTGCTTTGTTTATAGTTTTTACTTCCTATACCTTGTTTCATTTGATTTGTGGCATCTTTTTGTTTACCCACCTGTTCCCAGTTCCCCTAATCAAGTTGTATTTATTGCCTTGGTTTTCCCCTTGCTTTTTGTTGTAATGCCCGTTACTCTTTCACTGTGTTTCTGTTTTCATCCCCAGTGTGACTTCTGTTTGATATGCATGTGTTTTGTTTTCTGCTGCCTTTTTGGACTTCCTTTATGCTGAAATAAATGTTTGTCTTTTGTTTGTTAATTCAGTCTTGGAGTCTGCATTTTCATGACAATTTGTAGCTGAGCATGTCAGTGATGTCCTCCTTATATCACATGTACTGCTGTTTCTTCAAGGTTATACTACACCTGCTACCAAATGAAGAACACTTGGGTTGCTCTCAGCGTCTCACCTGTGTGGGTCGGACAATATGATGTGTGTTTCTACTAACAGCTAACAGGAAGTACATTTTAAATAGATAATAGTGATGAAGAATATGGGCAAAAGGTCAGTGTATTAAGTATAATTAATTTGCAGTTTCTGAACTATGCCTGTTTTATTGTTGGTTTGGAAGAAGATGTGCAATACAAATCAATGCACTAAAGCATTGGCCTGTTTTATTGTGCATCCTGTATTATAAAAAACTTACAAGTTTAACAAAAACTGGAAAAACAGGCAGTTTGTTTTGAAACACACAACATGTGGGCAACATCCACTGCGACCAGTTGGGAGTGAGGGGAAAGAGAAGAGAACAGAGAGAGAATGACAAAAGATACACTATGGGAGAGAGAGCAAGAATTTAATAATAACTTAATTACCTATTAAATGCTGTAGTGATGTATAAACATTGAAAAGAGGTGAATGAAGAAGAAATGTGCCGTGAATCATGGGATGCCCCCGAGGAGCCTAGGCCAACTGCACCATAACTTATTCGGCCCTAACTATAAACTAAGTATAAAACAGGGAGTCTCTCTCCAGAATCCAATTTGGGAGCTTGCTCCATAGTAGAGGGCCCTGGTAGCTGAAGGCTCTGTCTACCATTCTACTTCTGAAAACAAGTAAGCCTGAAGTGTGAGCGCAAAGTGCTTATTGTGATTTTGTATGTGAGGACAAGGATTTTAAATTCAATTCTGAATTTAACAGGGAGCAAATGAAGAGAAACTAATGTCTCTCTTTCTAGTCCCAGTTACTACTTTTGCTACAGTATTCTGGGTCAAGAAAAGGCTTTTCAAACAGCCTTTAGGGTGACCTGACAATAATTAACAACAATAAATTACAATAGACAATTCTAGAAGTAATAAATGCATTTACTAGCTTTTCAACATAACTCTGAGACAGGATATTTCAAATTTTAGCAATATAAACCCTTTTACAGCCTAGGTCATCAAAGGATGTGCGTGCATTCTGGCCACAGAAGTGAATTGCTACTCCATTCAAATCAATAAGAACAACAAGACCTGCGCAGTGGTTAAACGTGATTTACAGTGCCTTGCGAAAGTATTCGGCCCCCTTGAACTTTTCAACCTTTTGCCACATTTCAGGCTTCAAACATAAAGATATAAAATTTTAATTTTTTTGTGAAGAATCAACAACAAGTGGGACACAATCGTGAAGTGGAATGAAATTTATTGGATGTGTCAAACTTTTTTAACAAATAAAAAACTGAAAAGTGAGGCGTGCAATATTATTCGGCCCCCTTGCGTTAATACTTTGTAGTGCCACCTTTTGCTGCAATTACAGCTGCAAGTTGCTTGGGGTAGATCCACTCCAGACACCCACTCCAGTCCACGTCACACCAGAACAGTGATCCTCAATTAAAACGATGATAATAACCTTTCTGACCGGCTAGGAGGTGGAGACGGCCCCTCCTGGACCTTAACTATGGGCCTTCTAACTGTTGATAACATCCATTCAATGGACTGATAACATTGGAAGGAAGTCTGGGGCTTCTTTGTTTAGGCTCCTCCCCCTGCCCCGGATAAGTGGAAGAAAATGGATGGATGGATATATATACAGTATGAAATGACTCAATCAGAATTTTTCATTTCTATAAGAAACATTTATTTTGAGTGAGCATTATTGAGATTTTATTTATTTATTTATTTATGATAGGTTCATGGCCAGAAATCGCAATAGGATTCCAGGCAAGAATTCCAGGCCAGGCAATCCAGTTCTTTTTTACTCAGATGACTCAGAGTACAGACAGAGGACTCAGAACTTTGTGGACTGGTGCCAGTGGAACCACCTCCTGATCAACGCTGCTAAAACCAAGGAGCTGGTGGTGAATTTCTGCAGGTGCAGACCCACCACACTAACACTGGTGAACATTCAGGGAGTGGACATTGAGATAGTGGACTCTTACAAGTCCCTGGGCGTTCACCTGAAGAATAAACTGGACTGGACTCACAACACTGATGCGCTTTACAGGAAGGGTCAGAGCAGACTGTACCTGCTTAGAAGGCTGAGGTCTTTTGGAGTGCAGGGGGCACTCCTGAAGACCTTCTATGACTCTGTAGTAGCATCAGCCATCTTCTATGCAGCAGTATGTTGGAGCAACAGCTTATCTACAGCTGATAGTAAGCGGTTAGACAAGGTCATCAAGAAAGCCAGCTCTGTGCTAGGATGTCCTCTCAACCCAGTGCAGGTGGTGGGAGACAGAAGGACTCTGACGAAATTAACATCAGTGATGAACAAGGTCTTCCACCCCATGCATGAAGTTCTTACTGAACTGGAGAGCTCCTTCAGTGACTGCTGCACCCTAAATGCACAAAGGAGCGTTACAGCAGATCCTTCATCCCAGCATCTGTAGGAATTGATAACCATCACTGCTCCCAACAAAATCACAATCAATAGCATGCACATATTGCATGATAATATATAGTATATTGTAAATAGCATGTCCTGTTCAAGGTTCAACACACAGGCACACCATATACATTTTTCAAATGAACCCAAAACTGTACAATATTATTATTATTATTATTATTATTATTATTATTATTATTATTATTATTATTATTATTATTATTATTATTATTATTATTATTAATATTGTTAATGTTAATATTGTCCTGTTTTCATATATATATTCTTTCAACAATGTAAATTTTTTATATCTGTGGTTGCTGTTTCACCTAAATTTCCCCTCTGTGGGACAATAAAAGCTGTTTCTTCTTTTTCTTCTTCTTCTTCTTCTTTTCAGTCCAGTACCACTTCAGCGAAAGAAAAAATTTATTTCAAAAATTCATGTTGCTTAATATCAACACACAGAAATTTACATTGCTTGTACATAAAGTTACAAAGGTACAGAATCAAACTCAGACTCAGTATACCTGGACCTGATTGGAGGGATTAGATCTTGGAGAGGTACCTTTTTCTGGACGGCGAAGGATTGAACAAGAGGATTCGGATGATTGGATTTTTTTCACCAGTGAGAGGTAC
Organism: Pterophyllum scalare; assembly: GCA_024447675.2. Taxonomy (NCBI): domain Eukaryota; kingdom Metazoa; phylum Chordata; class Actinopteri; order Cichliformes; family Cichlidae; genus Pterophyllum; species Pterophyllum scalare. The sequence continues at coordinate 21,264 of JAMQGT020004365.1, read as the reverse complement.
CAGAAAGACTAAAGGCTGTCAACAAATTAATCAGTACAGCCTGTTCCAAAACAAGTCATAGAATCAGAAATTTGGCTCCCTGGTGGCCTTGGACTGCTGCATATCTCAGTTTTCTCCTGGATGTTTTGTCAACAAATGTTCTACGGCCTGGCGTCCGCCGTCTTCTTCTGATCTGTGTTGGACTGATCTCCCCTGACCTATAGCTGCTGGTGAACATTTTTCCACCTATCATCAGAACTGTTAGCCGAGGAGGGGAGTTTGACTCAGCCCCACAGTAGCCCGACCCCCCCTCTCGCCTCCGCTGGCTCCCTTCCACCCCTGCCCCTCCCCACCCTACTGCTCCCATGCTATGCCATGTGCTTCTTGAACTATCGCAGAGGTTTTTGTAACCTTATACTGTGTATGTGTATGAGTGTATGTATACAAAGTATGAGATGATTTTTTTTCCCCCCTCACTCATCCTTATATGTTTTCGCTATTGTTTACATCTTTTTAACGGCAGCGCCTCCAGAAGGGGGTGGCATGGCCTCAGTTCACCTATCACCCCATGTTTGTTTGTTTGTCTTCTTGGATGGGTGTTCTGGTAACTGTAATTTCCCCATTGTGGGATTAATAAAGTATCATCATTCATCATCATCAATATAGGCATGACAATTTATATCAACCACTTCACAGAGCATCAGACTTTATGTCACTCATTTGTATTAAATTAATTAGCAAATTAATTAACAAATTACCTCATGAGAACAAAATTATATCTGCTGGCTCCTTGTCCTTATTATTTGCCCAGAAATACAAGTGCTCATCCAAAAGGTCCATCAACTGTAGCAGCATGTATGCAATATGTTGTCAACGGTGATAATATCTGGCAAAACTTTCATTTCTTTGTAATATAGATTCATAGTTTCTTAGTGGATTGACTTTTTTAAATTTTGTAATACAGTGGCAAACAAAAAACAAAACACTAACAAAAGAAAGAAAAGGTAGGCAGGACATGATGGCTGGCAGTAATTTTATTGTAATATAATTATTTTATTAATAAGACCTTGAAACATCATTGCTTTTTTGATTGCTCATTTAAAGTCCATTATCCAAATATCTGACTGTCAGACTTTTCCTTGTTTTGTATTTTATGGAATTTCTTTTTATACCAGCAGTATGATCAAAAGAGGCAACAGTTACTTTAAAGGAAAGCTGTCTCTCTCTTCCTGGTTTGTGTTGTACTTGTTCAGTTTTCAGCACAGAAGTTGTATAATGGACCAAGCTGATGTTTTGCTGTGTAGAACTGTATTGCAGATCTGCTTCCATAGTGACTATAAAACAGTTTTCACATCACTTTTCAGCATTGGTGATTGAATTTGTATGTCACAATTTGCATTTGGATTAGCAAAAGTTGAACAATTAAAAAAGGAAATGCCCCCCCCCTAAAAAAAAACTAGCATTTGTCATTATAGGACTTTTAAAAAATGTTAATTAATAGTACTTTTTTTATGGACAGACAAATTCAAAAGATGTAGATGCTGCAGGCAGAGCAGTCCCAGCTTCTTCAGGTAACAATTACAGTACTGCAGCAGGTGCAGTGCCAAAGCAACAAAGTGAAGCTAGAAATAAGACACATGCATCTGTCTGGTGGGCTAACAATCAAAGGCACTCACCTGGGGATATAAAAGAGTAAATTATTGAATACACGACTGCACAATGTGACTGAGCAAGCAAACACCAAATAATCATTGCTGCTCTGAGGAAGTCACCGTCAACAAGGCTCACCCCAGTTATTGCTGGTATGAGGTTCAGCAGAACAGAACAGAAATGATGGCTTGGGCCAATTGTCAGAGGTAAATTAGGCTGCTTCATAATTGCTAGTGGTATCAACTTAATGTTTTTTAACCAGGCCACTTTTTAAAATCATTGGACCACAAATAAATCATGAGCAGCATAATTGAATTTCTCAAACTTCGTGTCATTATTGTTATTGGTGATGTGTGATAATCAACTTGCAGTCCCACCGTGGTTGTTATTCTGAGTATAGAGTGGAGAAGTGAGGTGCCTTATTTTAGTCATTGTGTGGAGAGATTTGGGTATAAAGGGGTGAATTATTACTGCATCACACCAGAGACATTACAGTGTAATGAATAATTTCCCAGAGCCCCCAAAATGGTGATGGCCTCCAAGAAGCAATTTCTTTTGTGTTTGACCCAGTCCAGACAAAAATATTTGTTTTCAGACACAACCACCAGATTGGTGGTGATGATTTAATTCTGAGAAAGCTTTCAGACAATTATTATTTTCAAAAAAGAAAAACTGAAGTTATTGCTAATGTCTGCTGGATGTGGCTGTAGGAAATGAGTTGTAGCCAGTTTTTAACAATGATTTCTTTCTCTACTACTCTTTGCAACCGATGCTTTAAATTTGCCGGCATAATACTGATATTTATTAGAAGTGGATAACAATTAACATTTTAAGTTATATTTCGTTGGCAATTGGTTGCCTTTACAAATATCAAAACAATTTTTCTTGTTTATACATTCTCCAGAATCAGTGAAAGAGAATACATTGCATTTGTTGCCAGAATGCGTTGCCAAAAGAGTCCAAACACTAAATTATTAAAGGAAACAAAAACCTATCAAATATTCTATTTTTCCCCCCAAAGGGTATAGATAAGGGCTTGCTATGTTACTAAAGCTCTTCTTTTACCACACCCCCAATATCATCACAGAATTTGAAATTGGCTATTTTCCCTCTATACACCCCCATTTTTAAATAGGCTGGTTCTTATATAGCACTTTCTACTCTATGTTGAGCACTCAAAACGCTTTGCATAAAATACCTCATTCATGCAAGCACTTCTTAAACTTAAGTACTTTTTATCTAACATTCACACACAGTCATACTCCGACGGTTGCATCAGAGAGCTACTTGGGGCTTCTTGCTCAAGGATACTTTGGCATGCAGATTGGAGCTGCCAGGGATCGAACCGCCAACTTTCCAATTAGGAGGCGACCTCCTCTACCTCCTGAGCTACTTCTTCTGGATTTTGTGTGCGTGTGTGTATTTTTCTTTGCATAGCAAACTGGTATTTGTGGATGCCAAGTTGTGTTCACTGACAGTGGTTTCTGAGTCCATGCAGTGACTTTACTCAGCTCTGTACCTACACTGGATGGACAAGTATTGGGCCGCACCTCTTAATCTTTGAATTCAGGTGTTTTCAGTCCCATTGGCAGTGTTATCTAATCGCGTGAGCTTCCAGACAGTTGGGTGGTTTTGAGATCTATCTTCCTGGCTAAAATTATGATTTGGCTAAAATTTGCGCAGTTTTGGAGCTTGGCAGTTTTCCAAACATATACATTTTATAGGATAATTTGAAAAATCGAATGCATGTATTACACTCAATCAAATGTTATGACCTCAGAGTAAGTCACACCCACTTCCCACACTGTGTTGACGTGCAGTACTGCAATTTAGCCAAGTATACAGTACCAGTCGAACTTGGTCACTGACCTACCTTAATCATCTTGAACTGCTTGGTCCTGGCGCTCTCATCTCTCCCTCAGAAATAAATATCTGGAACAGCAAAATGTACAGTACAAGCAGCTTGGCAGCCAAACAACAGCGCTGATTATTCAAAGATAATTAGTGTCAATGCTGTACTGATGTCAACCCAGTACAACTCCAGACTGACCACAGTGGCACATAAAAGCTCCTGTGCTTGCAGGATCGTGGTGAAACACGGTGTTCTGCTTGGAAATCATAGGAGGTCTGATTTCTCAGACGTTTTATCTGATTTAGTGCTCAGTTCAAATAAAATAATTATTGTGGGTGATTTTAACGTCCATGTAGATGGTGAAAATGACAGCCACAATTCTGCATTTAATCTATTATTAGACATTTGGCTTCTCTGAAAATGTAAATGAGCCCACCCACTACATTAACCACACTCTGGATCTTGTTCTGACATATGGCATAAAAACCAAAGACTTAGCAATATTTCCTGAAAACCTCCTCATGTTTGATCATTATTACACAGCAGTGGGGAATAAGTTTTATTACAGTAGAAGTCTTTCTGAAAGTGCTGTAACTCAGTTCAAAGATATAATTCCTACATTATTATGCTCTTCAATGCCATGTGCCAACACAGTGCAGAGCAGCTACCTAAACTCTGCTCCCAGAGAGGTAGATTATCTTGTCAGTAGTTTTACATGATCACTGCGTACAACTCTAAATACTGTGGCTCATCTGAAAAAGAAAGCCTGGAACATCCTTTCTTGTTATCTATCATTCACCTCGTCCATACTCAGAGTCATCTAATTTCTCACACTTTTTAAACTACTCCAACAGAGGTTGATTATCTCTTTAGTTTTGCATCCTCACTGCATATAACTGAATATTGTGGCTCCTCTGAAAAAGAGAGCCTCAAATCAAAAGGGCTTGACTCCCTGGTATAATTCACAAACATGCAGCTTAAAGCAGATAACCCATAAGCTGGAGAGGAAATGGTGTCTCACTAATTTAGAAGATCTTCATTTATCTTGGAAAAAGAGTTTATTGCTCTATATAAAAAATAAAAAATGCCCTCTGTAAAGCTAGGACATCTTACTATTCCTCACTGATTGAAGAAAATAAGAACAACCCCAGGTTTCTTTTCAGCACTGTAGCCAGGCTGACAAAGAGTCAGAGCTCTGTAGAGCCGAGTATTCCTTTTTGATTATTGTGACTTGTCACTATATAAATAAAAGTGAATTGTTTCTTCACCTCAAGAAGATTCTAGGTTGTAACTTGTTGGTCATTGTTTGTATGTTCAATTTAATTTATACAGTGCAAATTCACAACAGGTTCCTCATGGTCCTTTATATTGTATGGTAAAGACCAGTAATTACGGAGAGAACTCAAAAATCAAAACGACCCCCTATGAGCAAGCACTTGGCAAAATTGGGAAGGAAAAAACTCCTATTAAACAAGTAGAAACCTCAGACAGAACCAGGCTCAGGGAGGGACAGTCATCTACTGCAACTGGTTGGGGGTGATGGGAGGGAGAAAACAAGAGATGCATTTTCCTTGTATGTCAGCCTTCATTCTCTTTGGGTGCTCTGTTTTCCTCCCACAATCCCAATTACAAATTATGATTACAAATTGGCTATAAATCTGGATGAGAGTGAATGTCTGTCTCCACCAAATCCATTACTTCTCCTTGTTGGATAAGTAGTTATGATCATGGATAGATGGTGTTCTCTCTCAAGTAAGACTCTCTAAGTTTCACAGTGTATTTTCACTGCATTCTTAGAAATGAGGGCTCAGCTATCTAATATGAAATGCTTAAAAACAATTATGAAGTGTGCTCAAAGGGTGGGAAAATTGCCCTTATTTTTTCTAGAGTGATATTTATTTAAATGTAGTGTACACTCATCATTATTGAATATACTGGACACAAGAACACTGAGACGCATTGGGAGTGGCTATGGTTCGGGAAGATCCGGTTGTCTATTAATCTGAAGGTTGATGGTTTGATCCCTGGCTCCTCCAACATGTGTACTGAAGTATCCTTGGGCAAGATAGTGAACCAAGAGTTTCCATTGGACTGTAAGTGTGGGAACTCTAGGTTAAAAGTTCGTAGACATAGAATCTATGAATGCATGGGTGAATGGGGGTCTTTTTTTTTTCTTTCAGAAGTTTCTACCAGCTCATGTTGACTTAAGACAACACAAGCTCCCTTGAAATACAAATACAAAATCTGCTGTTTGCAGAAAACATATCCTCACCGAAGGAGCCATTTATTCTGAGATGCTAAAACTTTGATGTTGCAGCTGTACACCATGCATATTTGGTATCAGCCATTTCTTTTTTCTTTTCCTTTTTCCCAAGGGCCTCAGAGAAAAAAGTTTGACAGGTACCCCAGCCATGCATCTCAGCCATTTCTGATTAACATGGTATGGTATGGAAAGGCATTCCTGGGACTCTGCAAATCTGCTTTGTGCATCTTAAAAGCACAAGGATAGATGCTAGAGCAATTAAATTCTGCAAGATAAAATTACCGCCAGTGAAATGTTGTGTTCTATTCCCTTGTCAAAGAGACATGGCCTCTCCACAGTAATCCAGCATTAATGGGATAGGTTCAACCAGAGTATCAAGAGCAGCCAAAAGCTGGGGATTTTCAGAGCTGTCTGACAACTAACCTACTTCCAAAAACCGCTCCATAATCACTGGGATAATGAAGCCAGAAGGCATAATGCTGAAGCACAGTGATCCAAACAATTACACTTCTTGCTATGCTATAAGTAGTGCTCAGGGTTCATGGAAAGTGATGTTTTTCATGTACTCGAGAATTGGGTAAGGGAATACACTGTAACAGTGTAAGACAGCTCAACTCAAGCTGTTTCTGCTTTGGCCTTGTAGTTAGACTGTGTGTGTGTGTGTGTGTGTGTGTGTGTGTGTGTGTGTGTGTGTGTGTGTGTGTGTGTGTGTGTGTGTGTGTGTCAGCCTAGTTACTGTGTAAGGGGAGCCCTCGTTTTCCTTTCTTATTTCTTTTCCCACAGCTGATAATGTAAAAACTGCCACTTGTCAAAAGCATGTCAAAATTATATATTCCATGGAAATGGGTATAAGATAAAAATATGTAGGTATTCATAATTCCTACCTTACATCCATTATTGTTGTCAACAGGTTGTGCTATTTACTTGAAATAAACTGAAAGCAGTATCTATATTATCATCAAATATTTTAAATATCATTATTAGTGAATTTCAATTTTTAATGTAATCCTTTTCAAAAACCCACCCACAAAGCATAAATTAGGGTGCCAAGAGAGTATATTAAGTCTATATTATTATTAAATCTTCCTGTATTATTGAAAGGTGTCGTAAAATAGCATTTCACATGTTATATACTTTTGGTGTTGCAAAAACAAACAAACATAAGATGCAGAAACCTGGTCATGTTAGGTTACAAGTAGGCAGGATTTGGTTTGTACTGATTAGAAATTGTTAGAATTATATCAACAGAGCTCTGCAAAAATGGCATCCATGGGAGATTTCCAAGGTGAAAACCACTGCATCTGGCATATAATAACACATTTCATGAGAAGAACATTATGCCAACAGTCAAACATGGTGGTGATAGACAACTTGCTGTAATTGACAGAACCATGAATTCTGCTCTGTCTTTGTCATTTAGCAAAAAAGAGAATGTCCAGCCACCAGTTCATGCCCTGAAGGTCACGCACACTTTGGTTATGGAGCAGAACGATGATCCAAAACACACACCAGCAAGTCCACTTCTGAATGGCTCAAAAACCAAACAAAACAAAAGAGTTTGACTGAATGGACTAGTTCTTAAATAGCACTTTTCTACACTTACTGAGCACTCAAAGCACTTATACAACAGATTTGCATTCACCCAAGCACTTCTACCTGTATGTAAGCTGAGTGCTTTTACTATCTACCATGCACACACATTCACACTCGCTTCAGAGAGCAACTTGGGGTTCAGTATCTTGCCCAAGGATACTTGGGCACGTAGTCCAGAGCAGCCCGGAATTGAACCACCAACCTTCAGATTAGTAGATGACCTGCTCTACCTCCTGAGCCACAGCCACCCTGCTAGTGGAATAGTCAAACTCTGTACTCAAATCAGATTGAGATTCTTTAGCATGATTTTAAACAGGCCGTTCTTGCTCAAAAACCTTCCAGTGTGGCTGAATTAAAACAATTCTGCAAAGAAGAATGGGCTAAAGTTTCCAGTGGTCTGAAAGGCTCATGCCCAGTTATTATAAACACTTGACTGCAGATCTTGCTGCCAAGGGTGGCACAACATTTAATTTGGTTTTGGGGGCAGTTATTTTTCACAGAAGGCCGGGTTTGGTTAACTTTTTTCAATTAAATGAAATCATCATTCAAAAACTGCATTTTGTATTTACTCAGGTTATCTTTGTCTAATATAAAAATTTGATCTGAAACATCTAAGTGTGACAAATATGCAAAAACCCTAAGAAATGAGGATGTTTGCAAATACTTTTTCACAGCATTGTACATTTGTGAGTCATTTAAGCATTTTTTTAACCAGTCTGAAAGAGAACAATGTTATCTTTGATCAGTTTGCTAGTGAACAATTCCATCCATTTTATTTCAGTTGCTGCAAACCAGGTAGCCCAGCTGTTCGTATGTTGTGTTAGCTGGCTTGTTGACTAGATTGTGATTCTAGCTGTCGTCTATATCATTCAGCCACTTACTCAAAACAGAATCTCTTGTAACAGTTGGATGGTCTTAACACTTTTTTGTTTTCCTCTAGAGAATTGCTCCAAGATGCAGTCTACTCTGACCCAAACCTTGCAGCAGATGGAGATGTTGTTTATGTGCCAGCACACCAAGCTGACTGAAGGTATAGAGCCAAACAAAGACTATTCTTGCCAGCTGCAGTCTGAGATGGTGGAGATGAAATTCATCCTCACTGGAGAAGCAGCTGACTATATTGGTCAGTTATTTATGTATCACAAATACAAGTATTTGTAAAGGAGAAATTTTGTATGAAAGACACTTATCAGAAGTCCTTTGTCAGTGCACATGTGCACATACAATACATGCTCATTATACTACCTCCCCCAGCATCTTTGCATTTAAATCTGTCATGGTCCCCTTGTCCTCCTGCACAACTCTACCACATTTTCTTTTCCTCTCCCTTCCTCTCGCTCTCCTCCCCTTCTGTCTGTGTGAATGGGTGTGAAATAACTCAGCCTATGTTTCAGAGGTGGAGTCTAAGTCTCCTCACCTGTTGCCAATTATCTCACCTGTGATTGCTCATCGCTGGCTACTATTTAGGTGGGAGATGATGCTTCAATAGACCCCTGAAATACAAGGTAAGTGAAACAAAAACACACATGGGAGCGAGGAGAAAAAAGAAAGGAAAAAGGGTGGATCAGTGCACAATGAACAGAGAGCTATGAGAGAGAATGTGTGGAGGGTATAGAGAGAACATACAAATTCTGCAAGGATTGGCCATAACCAAATTTTTTATTTTTTGCTGTGAGTTGTCCTTGTTAACTGCTGCATCACTGTGACACATATATAGTTATAACATGACTGTTTGTGTGTTTGTTTGTATAAATATGAAAACACGGCTGTAAGCCTTCTGCTAATCACCCCTTTGGAAATTAAGTAATATGAGAACACAAATTAAATGGCTGAAAGGTATAATTTATTTAAATACTGAGCACACACTCTGCCCTTAAACAGGGGAGAATGTTGCTCGCCAAGGCAGGCCGGACACCTACTTTTGATGACTGTAGCTTTCTGCGCTGTGACACTGCATCCCCAGCTTCCCAGGTGTCTGATGTTGTTGTTGTACATCAACTTTGAGGAAAACCTAGTCATCACAATGTTTCTATGCTGAAGTGACATTACTGTAAGACACAAGAATGATGTAACGGACAGTTTTGTCTGTCCACCCAGAGCTATTCCACACACAACAATTAAGGTTTGGAATTAATCAGTGCAAAAGCAGAAGGGTACTTTTGATGATTTGTGTATGAGGGGCACCAGTAGAATATTCACGAAAATAAATTAACACTATTTGACCTCAATCTTCTTAACGCCACTTGAGTTAGGAAACACTTTAATCACTTCAATTAATTGGTTTCTAACTATGTTCATAATGAGAAGAATGTATAGGCTTAATGGAGTGATGGGCTTGAATGGGACCAATTCCAGCAGGGATTGAGTTTTACAGGGCACAGAACAGAGTGCTGGCCTGGCTGCTCCATTGATTTCTTTACAGATAGTGCACTGTGATGTCTGTTAATACCTGTTGCATGAAGTACTTCCTGCAGATTTTGAATGTATTGCTTTCTTCACTACTTGCACATTTATCATATTATCAACAGTGAATACATTGCAGCAAAGACGAACCATTTTGGTAAAGTCACTTCAGAACAGCTTATTATAATGTATTGTGAGAAATCTGCAATTCAGACTCATTCACATTGAGCCCATTAATTGATCCATGAGCCTGGGGCTAAAGATAGTGCCTGCATGACAGCATGGCATGAAAAGCTAGGGGTTTTCACTAACACATCTGCTGCTTAGGTCAAGGTTTCACATTGGTGCTATATGAATAAAACTGAATTGAATTGAACTGAAATGTTTCCATATCTGCACCCCCAAAATGATGTTCATCCAAGAAAGTTAGCCAAACGGTGATGTTGGAATCAGTGAACATTCTCATGATCATCACATCCTCATGGCATAAGGCCAAAAGAAAGGTAAGAGTAAATGGGTTGCTTCTTATATAGCACTTTTCTACTCTACTTTGAACACTCAAAATGCTTTATGCAACATGGAAGCAGGTTACAGACTAGTAGGTGGTCATAAACGAAGATATTTGCTTCTAAAGGATGAGGAACATGTAAGCAGGGTAGAGGTTATAAACACAAGAAGGAATGGCTGTAATATAATTCAAGATTGATAATCTGACAGAGGAACTGAGACTATCATTCAGGCATAGGGCACCTCGATCTAAATATCTCTCTGTGCGCAGTTTAGGTCAAACACCCCACCCATTCAATGTAAGCAGATGGGACTAGGGTCAAGCTGAAACAAAAATAAGTTCACCTCAGATACATTTTGCCTGTGAGTGTGAATGTTGTCTGTCTATGTTAACCCTGTGACAGGCTGGTGACCTGTATAGGGTGTACCCTGCATCTTGCCCTATCACAGCTGGGATAGGCTGTCATGGAGAAACTTGTATCTCTGAGAATTGCAGCTAGAGTAGGGATGCTGAGAGGAAATACAGTGTTTACTTTCCATAAACATGAGCGTTTCAAACTGACAACGTGGTGTTCTGCAGGAAACTCAAGTAACTGGCATAAGAACATCAGAGACCTGAGGCATCATTGCCAAATGTGTTTCTTAGCTAATCAGTAAAATCAGTAGCTAGCTAGCTAAGATGAGCAGTCAGCAATGTGGTGGGGTGGGGTGTCAGTGCTCGGCAGCTAATCTGTGCGCTTAAATGAATTTACCCTGACTAAAGAAATGCTGTACTTGAATGCTAATTAAAAGTCAGTGCTGTAGTTCAGACATTAGTTCTGCTGCCGTGACTGTACTAAATAGAAGGATGTTAAGACAGGCAGCCCAAGATGAAGCACTGAAATGGTTTATACTGTATGAGGCTGGACTCAGCTCCTGTACAGAATTGATTATTAATTATCTGCAAACAGGACCATGTTTATATCTCTGTCCACATGTGTGGAGAGAAACATTAAAGAAAAAGAAAAAAGAATCAATTGTGTTGCTGCTGTTAAAAAGAGCATGCACTTCAACAATCCCTTTGTCATGGTCCTCCAGTCCTCCTGGTTGACTCACTCAGTTTTCTCTCTCTAGCTTTTCCTCTCTCTGTCAGTGTGTGTGATAACCACACCTTGTTTTTAAGAGGCAGGCCTTCCTCCTTCCAGTTTCATGAATATCACATATTACATTAAATAGTTGGACTTCCGGACCTTGGCCTCATGAAATTTTGTCTGACTGGACATCTTTAAATTTTGTTTGAATACCCCTGCTTTAGAGCCTCTCCAAACCTGAGTGAGAGTATATGGAGACATAAATCAGAGATTTGCTGGCTGCAGGTATAATCTGTCCATCTTTATCTCCCGTAGGAGCGGGATTTTTCTTTGTGGAGAAAAAAGACAAGACCCTCCAACCCTGTATTGATTTCCAGGGAATAAATGACTCCACAGTAAAGAACAAGTACCCATTACCACTGTTATCCTCAGTGTGGTCATTAGCACTGTTTCCTCACAGCAAGAAGCACGTTGCATGTTCTCCCCATGTCTGTGTGGGTTTTCTCTGGGTACTCCACTTTCCTCCCACAGTCCAAAGACGTGGAGTCAGTGCGGTTAGATTAGATTAAACATTAATTTCCCTGATGGAACCCTCCCAAAGGGATTAATAAAGTTCCAGTAGCAGTTTTATATTGTAGGCACACAAGCAAGCACAACACTCCAGACGGTGGTTGGAGAATAAACTGTATGTTAAAGTGTGACTTCCATGTGGATTCAGTGTTATTTTGTGGTTACATCATTTAGAAGGAGGAGATCAAAGCTGACCCCGTGAAAGTTCAAGCTGTGGTGGACTGGCCCATCCCCACAACCCAAAAACACATGTAGTGTTTTCTGGGTTTTTCCAACTTCTACCATCGTTTCATCAGAAATTACAGTTGAGCCGCACTTCCACTCACTACACTCGCCTCACCAAAGAACCTCTATTGCTGAAATGACACTGCTCAGAAAGCTTTTGCTACCTTGAAGAATCTGTTTGTCACAGCTCCTGTTCTGATTCAGCCTGTCGTCACACTTTAGCTCCAAGTGACCTGCCTGGTCAGAAGATTTGGCCCTCCACTAAACATATTCCACTTAGTTCTGAATCCATAAAGCTTAGCATGGGTTTCATTAATTAACCCGGTCTCTGTGCAGTTGAAGCTTCCCCGCAATATGAAGATTCAAAACACATTTCATGTTTTGGCACTATATAAATCTAAGTTATTATAATTATTATTATTATTGTTATTATTATTATTATTATCTATATAATGGAACTCTACGGATCACAATACTTTAACTTGTTGCCCCTAACAAACCCCCAGGTGAGGTTATGGTTGAGATTATCTTGGCTCCAACATACTGACCCACAGAGAACATCCCACAATCAACACCTGTACATGGAATCATTGATTATTGATTTATTAAGCTAGTTTTGCTTGTCAGTATATATGTGGCAAGAGAAAAACAATAAAACTATGCAATATATAGAAACAGCCTGCATACATAGGTATTAGTGAATTTTTAGTCAAAAACATTGTTGTGTTTTTGTTAATACTACAAGCAGTATGATTTTAATATATGGCTTAATCTGCCTTAGAAGCACCAGATCACTTAAACACTTTAATAGAATGTCAAAGAACAATCTGAGTTTCAAGTTTATAGAATATGTACAATGTACATTTTCCAGTTGGTCTGTTGGCTTTCATTTAGCCAGTTTTTGTGCTCAAAATTTGTCCCTAAAAGGATTTATGTAAAGAGTGGGTCTTTCTAAACAATATGTAATGCCAGAATTTAGTGAGAAAGTTCAGGTTTTGTCACTGATAACTTTTAATTGCTAGACAACATTTATATTGTAAAGCAAAGACCCTGCAATATTAGAACAAGAAGCCCAACAATGAGATGATCCCCTATGAGCATCTCATTTTTGGGCTTCTTGCTCCTGTTAAAGGAAAAATATCCCTTTTAACAGGAGACTTCTGGCAGAGCCAGGCTCAGGGAGGGGCAGCCACATTAAGCAACCTCTTGGGGATGTGAGGAAAAAGAAAAGAAGAAAGAAAAAGGAGAGCAAAGAGAGACAGACAAAACACAAACTAAGGGACTGAGACATTGCAAATTTAACACCATGCTGCAATGGTACCTGTTAACATAGCTGATATAATTAATAGCAATATTAAATCAAACTTCCTTATTTTTCTTGTCTGCAGGAAACACTGGTGTCTGCTCATTACTTATAATCAAGTTTTGTACATTTGTGAGATATAGATATGCTTGTATTCTTACTGAGTTATTGTTGTTGTGTTCAGCTATACTAAACCAACATCAATGGAAGGAGGTGTACAGGTTACTGTCATGCTTTTTGGGTTGAAAACATTCCTTCATCCATGACCTTAGAACATTTCTCCCCTCTTCACCACCACCCAGCAGACAGTGTTGCCATTTAGTCCTTACTCTGCTGCAGTGATCCTAAAGTGCTCAGATAATTTCTCTGCACTGACTGACAGATGCCCTGTGATAGACTGGTGACCTGTCAACGGTGTACCCTCTGCTCTCTCCATATGAAAGCTGGGATAGGCTCCATAAGAATAGGCTGCAGTACACATAATGGATGTAAATGTTAAATATAACTACAATACATTATTCACAAAGTTTAAAAGGAAGTCCCTAACAAATAATGCGGTTCACCCCTATTTGAGTAACAATTGTGAAGAACTATAGACTGTAGGTGGCTGTTAGTGCATATAAACAAACAAACATGAAGATTTCAGCTCCTTGAATGCAAACAGACTCCACTGATTTCAGGCTGTTTACACTTGTTCGCAGTTGATGAAGTATGCCTTCACCTCTTCCTGTCACTGGAAGAAACCACCACAAAAAATGAGAAGAAAATGAAATGAAAAAGTGATCTGTTACTGTATAATGCAGGCTTGGTTATGACTGTTTTTTGTCAGCATTAAATATTTAGCTGATTAATGTTAACTAAGTATCCTTTCTTTTAAAACCCCTGTAGTGCCTCAGTCCACATGACTAGCCAAGAGTTCACAGAAAGAATCTACGTTTATTAAATAACTTATCTGATAATGTATGCTACAGTATGATTTATGAGATCTGCAACTACCACTTATGCTTTAAGAAGTGCCTGAAAAAGCTCTGTTTGATCAAATCCTTCCATTGCTGTTATTAATAAAACAGTTCTGATGTGGCAGCTCTGAAGCAGTGTGCAGGGCTGCCATTTAGTTGTGACTAAGAACAGCTGGAGACACTTTATGCATTCCAGTGCCCTGGAATGCAGCAATATTGGCGCTTGAAAGAACTTGAACATCAATAAAGGAATGCCAGATTTTTATATCTAACCTTTGATTTCAGGAAAATGCAGGAAATCACTGTTTAAAGCTCAAGTGCATGGCAGCTTGAGGGAATACAGTCCCAATGAAATAGGTAAATTACAAGTCTTCATCACTCCTGGGACATGCACAGTATGTGATGATGTCAAATAGTGTGAGAGTATCCATGGTGTGTGTGTGTGGGGGGGGGGGGTGAATGGAGTCTGTATTGGATGGTATTAACCTGGTTCTATTTTTTGTTTTTAAGTCTGTCCTGTATGGCAGCTTTTGCAATCAGAATCATGATCTGTACGCACTGTTGTGCCAGACATGTTTACTTTTACAAGCAGAGCCATCTAAATTCTCCTTAGGCTCCTCTTGTTAAGGTTTTTGTTTTTATTTTATTTATTCATTTCTATTTTTATTTACACAGGTGTATGTGTAATATAATACTGCCAGGTCAAACAGGCAGGAAGAAAGGAGCAAGAAGGAAAAAAGGAAAAGGGGAGAAAAATAGGAGGACTAAGGTGACAGAGCATACAATGTAGAAGGCAGAAGGTGGAAACGTACAGTGGTTCACCAACTGCTGCAAATATAGAGTACCAGTCAAAACACTGGACACTTTTGACTGGTACTGCACAGTACATGCAAAAGACACAGAGCACCTGAAAGAGAGAGAAAAAATATGAAATAATTTGTTTTATCTTGAAAACATTCTAGATTCTTTACCCCTTTCTCTTGCCATACTGGAAAATTCAGTATTTTCTTTTTCTGAATTGTTCTAAATGGGTGTTGTTTAACATGGGATAATGGAAAACGTTATTTTTAAAATTCCCACCAGGCTGTCAGAGAGGTGTTTATATTAAGGCTTTGAAAGCAGTTACGATGCCTGATACTGGAGCTAATGAAAGGCAGATCTGAGATTTTTACTTTTCCACAGAGTGCTTGTTTAAAGCTTGATTTGGTCCACTTTGAAACATAGTGCAATCTATTCATTAAGAAGTAGTGATAAAAGTTTGGAAGTTCTACACCACTGTTGTGTTTTTGCTTTTGTAGAGTTTTTAAAGTTTTCTTGATAATTTGTTTCTCTATAAAAATGTTTGAATCTAGTGACCTAAACCAGGCAACAGAGGATTAGTTTGGGATCAATGAGAACCAATAATTGATTTTTGTCAGAATTATAATTTTAACTGTGGCTGCTCTCTCATTGAGTGATATAGGTGAACTATTCCAACATGTGAGATCATCCTCTATTGTTTATAGAAGAGGAATATGATTTTGATCCAGGGTATGAGTCAAATCCAAATTTGTGTAAAACTGTGAGAAATTTCCAGTTAACCAGTCAAATTCTTTCACTGCAGTTAAATAGATGACTGTTAATAGAACAGTAATCTATTAAGTTTATTAGTCTGCGTGTATTATTAGCTGAGTGTCTACCCTCGATAAAACCTGTTTGGTGAGGCAGATTAATGGATGGAGTAATGTTTTTGTAATCTTCTGGCAAGGACTTTGCAAATTGTTTTAAGGTCTACATATAGGAGTGAGATTGGGTGGTAGCTGGATGGGAGTTTAGGGTCTTTGCCTGGTTTGGCCCAGTACATCTGTTCCACCGTCTCCAGATCCACCTGATGATCCACCATGATCTAGCTGAGGTGTTTTGTAAGGATTTGGCTTTGTCTCTTCCACCTCACCATCTTTACGATTGTGCCACCAATCTGCTTCCCGGTGCACTGCTCCCCACCAGCAGACTATACAGCCTTTCAAAACCAGAACAAGATGCTATGGAAAAGTATATCACCAGCTCCTTGGCTGCTAGAATAATTTGTCCATCATCCTCACCTCTTGGAGCAGGCTTCTTTTTTGTTGAAAAGAGAGACAAGGTGCTTAAGCCGTGCATCAATTTCTGAGGTTTGAATGACATTGCAATAAAAAAAAATACCCATTACCCCTGTTAACCTCAGCTTTTGATCTCCTGCAGGGAGTACCTTGTTGTGCCATTCAGCCTCACTAATGCACCTGCCGTTTGTCAGGCACTGGTCAATAATGTCCTCCAAGATGACCTTAACCATTTTGTTTTTCTTTACTTGGATCAAATTCTGATTTTATTTTCCAGGAACTTTGGGATATTTTTTTTGCATGTTTTTTGCATCTGTTTAGAGCTGAGGGCAGTAAATCTTTCAAATAGATGATGAATAGTCATCAGGTGCAGGCACGTGAGGGGCAGGCTGTTTAGAGGGCTTCATATAGAGTCAATAGGTCAAGCTAAACTGTCAATAAAGTTCAGGCTATTCTAGTATCAATTCCATAAACTGATATAAAAATTGTAAGACCAGATCATAAATGGGAAGACGTATTCAAGATCCATCCATCCATCCAATCTCTTCTGCTTATCCTGGCTGGAGCCTATCCCAGCTGAAATATGGTGAGAGGCAGGGTACACCCTGTACAGGTCGCCAGCCTGTCACAGGGCCAACACAGAAAGACAGACAACCATTCATAATCACATTCACACCTATGGGCAATTTAGAGTGACCAATTAACCTAAACCCAGTAAGTGCATGTCTTAGGACTGTGGGAGGAAACCAGAGCACCCGGAAGAAACCCACACAGACATGGGGAGAACATGCAAACTCCACACACAAAGAGGCCCGGGCCAAGGTAGAATCGACCCAGGCCTAGATGTCATTCTTGCTGTGAGGCAGCAGTGCTAACCACCAGCGGTAGTGAGGGCGTAATCACGACCTGGCCCCAGATAGGTGGAAGCAGATGCATGGATGGAAGTTTCAAAAAGGACTGCTCCAACCCCAGACAAAATCTCAAACCACACCTACCTCAAATTCATTTGTCACAGATCTGTCATCAGACTTTGTGAACTGACGGTGCAATCCCTGAGAGTTGTGAGGTGTGAATGCCAAGCATCACAAAGACCAAAGTCCTTCTTGTATTGTATTGTCTGCAGACTGCCAGTTCATTTGACTCACTGCTGTACTGAGCATGTCAATATCTTGAGTAAATGCAAGGTTGAAGTCTCCTCCTATTATAAGTCAAAGTGGTGTCAAAGTGATTACAGAGTGAAGTGAAGAAGGGATGAAACACGAGGGGTCATCAACATTCAGCCCATATATAATAGCAATACATAAATAATACAGTACATTAATAATAAAACAAATAATGATACAAATAATAAAACAAATAAATGAATTTTGAATAGATAATTTAAATATCATAAATCTAACTTCTTGTCTTTCTGTTAATCAATATAACAATGCCTCTTTGTTTGAAGTTGTAGCAGGCTGAGTACGTGCGAGGGAACTGTGGAGAGGTGAGTGTGTACAGATGTTTTGGACATATGTGTCTAATGTAGAAGGACAATTTCTGCCTGTAAGTTATTTAACCAATTAGAAGTTTTTAGCCTCTTTTCCCTCATTCAACTCTGTGTGCATTCAATGTGGCAACCCTCAGCATGGCCATGTTTAAACTAAACGGTGGAGTGTTGAGTGTTCACTAAAGGTGAGTTTAGTTGTGTGTGTTATATGTTGGTGTAGTAAATAGCAGCACTGAAGATGAAGTAAACAAACTGCTGAGTGAGGAAAGAGAAAAGACATGAGAAAAGTGATATAAGTGAATGAAAACAATGCAAATGCCAAAGAACTATTTTAAAGTTATTTTAAAACAACAGGTAGAGGGAAAAAAGAAGGCAATATGCTAACAGAACTGGCATTAATTATCCTATGTAGAGTTAGACCATTTGAAAAGGAGAGTAGAAAGAAAGAAGTACCTGAAAAAGGCTTTGGTGTGGATACAGATCACCCGGTAGGTCAGTACAGCCATGGAATGGGACTCTGGTTGTGATAAAGCTGTCTGTTACCAGAGTTTATCCACTGTGATGACACTTTTTTTTAACAAATACATATAAAACACATTTTACAGAGACCACATTTGTAGATAACTTCTGAATGATCTCTTAGTTATGCCTCACTGAAGTCGGTGATGTCTCCATTACTGCCAACAGGCCCATTTAAGTAGTTACTGATGAAACAACAATTGAATGTTTCACTTGAGTGTTTATTAGAGGTCTCATATCACATTTAGGTCTTGGCATTAGTCATAATGGTACTGCCCACCTCTGTCTCATGGAGGACCAAATCTACACCTTGTTATTATGTGGGCAACATTTCATGGTTCTCGAGCCATTTTCTTTCAAGGACATGTGATAACAGAATGAAGCAGTGTGGCTGCTCGCAGCTAATGGACCTTGAATGTGGAATGTTCCAAAAGAATGGGCTCCTGACTCTGGAGTGTGGCAGGCCCTGATCACAAAAGTGACAGTCTGGACATCCAGAAAAATTACTGTGATTGTTCTGTTGGAGTCAAAAGAAAGGGGAGAGCACACAGGATAAATCATTCTATACCTAGTTCATAAGATGATTCCATAGTGCACAGAGAAATAACAATTTTTCTTTCAGGACCTTGAGTATTGTGTGTGCTGTACTCACTCAGTCTCAGCGTACATTTTTAAGAGGCAGTTAAGAGTACACATAATACACAGAAATTGTTATGGATCTGAATTAGCCTTGAATCTGCTTTTTAAGTTCCATCCATTGTTTCTGATTGCAATAACTGCCAGACAAGAGAAGCTTTATATATATATATATATATATATATATATAAAAAGTATTTCCTTCCCACTGTCACATAGTCCTTGCAACATGGCGTTGGGATCATGTTGTTGCGGTTTTCTTTGTATCGTTGTCCAGTCTTTAACTTACAATATAAAGTGCCTTGTAATGGTGTGTGGATTGATACTGAAATATCGATACTTCCGATATCAGACCTTTATGCTTTAAAATCGATTCTCAAATCCAAGTATCAACTCAGTCAACTTTATTTATAAAGCACTTTAAAATCAAATGCAGTTGGCCAAAGTGCTGTACACAACTAAGAACAAACATGCAAAAACACAGACATAAGTTAAGGAAACAATTAATAAATAAAGAAAACCACAGCTAAGAAAATAAACAAAGAAAACCAACATCTCAAACCGAGTTAAAAGCCAACAAGAAGAAATGTGTTTTAAGAGAGGATTTAAAAGCAGAGAGTGAGTCAGCCTTCCTAATGCGCAAAGGGAAGAATGTTCCACAGTTTTGGTGCAGCAACTGAAAAAGCGCGGTCACCTCTGGACTTGCTCTTTTGTCTTTGGGACAGCCAGCAGTGCCAGATCAGCTGACCTCACCTATGAATACTTTAAAGACTTCAGTCATTTGAGATAATGTATGTTAACAAGAACACGCTAGAAAGTAACTAAATTATTGAGATCTTGCCTAAATGAGACAAGGTTGATGGGAACTACTTTTTCTTCCACCTGGTAAGTGTGTCACATGTGGAGCTATTTCAGCTCCACATGTGACTCACATGTGACCACAAATGAGTAATAAATGAGGCTTCTACCTCAATGTACTTCTGTGTTTAAAATAAACAAATCAGAGTGATGTCTTGTGTTGTCTGTGAGGCCAAGATTTAAATTACACCACTTTTTTTTTTTTTTTTACCAGACACATTAGGTGTTTTTGCACAAAATATCAGATCGGTATCACCGATACCAACTTGAATTTTACTCAATATTGGATCGGAAAGGAAATGTGTGGTACTGAACATCACTAGTGCATTGAGGCAACTGTGGTGTGATTTGGCACTATATAAATAAAACCAAATTGAATTAAATTAAAAAACTGTAACAGTTTACCCTCTTTTAAAGAAACCCTCTTTGGATCCCTCAAATTTGAACTAATTTTATGCCAATCTCCAAACTGCCATTTTCATGCAAATTTTTAGAAAAGACTGCTCAGTGCCTGAGCCGGAGTGGGCACTACACCCTTTTCCAGCTGAGGATCATGGTCTCAGATGGAGAGGTGCTGATTCTCATGCCAGCCGCTTCACAATTTGCTGCAAACCATTCCACTGCAAGGCCACCACGTGAGCTTCTGGCCTGCCAACAGGACTGCATCATCCGCAAAGAGCAGAGATGAGATTCTGAGGCCACCAAAGTGGAAGCCTTCCACCACATGGCTATGCCTAGAAATTCTGTCCATAAAAATTATGAACAGAATCTGTGACAAAGGGCAGCCCTGGAGAAGTCCAACACCCACTGGAAACAAGTCCAAATTATTGCAGGCTATACGGACCAAGCTCTCCCTGCGGTTGTACAGAGACTGTACAGGGGCTTGCAACAATGGGCCAGACACCCCATACTCCAGCAGAACCTTCCACAGGATACCCCGAGGGACATGGTTAATGCCTTCTCCAAGTCCACAAAGCACATGTAGACTAGATGGACAAACTCCCACGCACACTCAAATATCCCAGAGAGGATAAAGAGCTGGTCCAGCGTTCTGCGACCAGGACGAAATCCGCATTGTTCCATTTGAATTCGAGGTTCGACTAACAGACGGACCCTCCATTCCAGCACCCTGGCATAGACCTTCCTGGGGAGGCTGAGGAGTGTGATTCCCCCAAAAGTTGGAGCACACCCTCCAGTCTTCAACTTGAAGATAGGGACCACCTCCCTGGTCTGCCAATCCTATGGTACCACCCCAGATCGCCACGTGATGTTGCAGGGGCATGTCAACCAAGACAGCCCTACAACATCCA
>JAMQGT020004364.1:0-12652 GCA_024447675.2 Pterophyllum scalare | reverse complement strand
TTGCCCCAAGTGAAATCATTCCTTTGTTTCTCAGTGAAGGATTGTGGTCCACCTCTTTAAAGGGCACTAAAGAGAGGAAGCGCAAAAAAAGAAACAGCAACAAAAAAAGAAACTACCTGGATGAGACAAATTTATATTTCCCTTCTTTTTCAAGTCAAACCACATATCAAACTGCGTATTGGAAAGGAGTTTGCCGCTTATGTTTTTTAACTTAATGATTTATGTGAACACATTGTCTGGATTTCCTTTAAAAGAGCTAAAGCAACTTGCTTGTTTCTTTTTTTTTTTTAATTTGTTAATTTTCTTTGTGTCTGCCACAGTGACACGTTTTGGCACATATAAAAGTTCTTTTGCCTCTTCTCTTTGGATGCGACAACAGGGTAACTCTTTAATCCAAACACAGAGGGAACTTTTTCAGGTGCACATTTAAAGGTACTTTTTGTGCTGGGACACTGTTTGCAATGACTCTCGTTTTCTCTTCCTGTGCTGTTGAAGTGAAAACATTATCCTCACGCTTGTTTGCAGCCTGTAGGAGTGGCTCGTGACGTGATTTCAAATTTTCAAATTTTTTTTTTTTTATCAAAGAATTTTATGATGAGTGCAACACAGACGGAGACGCGGGAGGCAAACTCTTCTTCTATTCACCAGAATTGTTATCGTTATTATTAATATTTTTTAATCAGAGTAGCAATATCCTTCATCTGAGTGTTCACTATGGAAAACAGAGTTTCACTTGGTTGTTGAGTACGTGTGTTAAGGCACAGTTGAAAGATTGTATTGAAGTTGCAGCCATGCTTTGCCATCATTTTGCCTCAAATGTTTTACACAGTGGTTGTTTTGATGAATTGTTTCAAGACATGACGGTGAAGATGTTTATAAAAATATTTTTGAGGGGTGTTGCCGTTGTCCCTAATTTGATCAAATGATTTAATAGAGCACAAAATCAACAGGTCAGAGAAGTTCAACAGACCACAAGAGGACCAGTTCAATAGACCAATACTTCTAATATGAATTGGCAAGTCTGGGTTTAATGTCAGCAGGGACTGAACTGAGATGAGGGGAGGGATATTCAAATGTTTCTTTACGTCTTTCCAAGCTAGCAACGTATTGTAAACTAACATGTGACAACCTTGTTAGTTCTCCCTTCTAGGGAGGGATGATAAAGATTCAAGGCCCAGCCATAAGCAGTTCGCTCTGTTTGAAGACCAATCCGACATAATTTTAAGCTGTGCAGACTAGTAGTAGAGCTGCATGTTGGGTAGAAATAAACCTCCCAACTGCTTGGGTTTAGTGAGCATGGAGCAATTAATTCGTTGATGCTTATTGTTCCAAATAAAACGAGAAATGTGAGAATCAAGGGATTTAAAGAATGAAGAAGACAGATAACAGGAGATTTTGGAACAGGTAGCTTAAGCGAGGGAAAATCCATCCATCCATCCATCCATTCTCTTCCGCTTATCGGGGGCCAGGTCACGGGGGCAGGAGCCTAAGCAGAGAAGCCCAGGCTTCCCTCTCCCCAGCCACCTACACCAGCTCATCTAGTGGGACCCCAAGGCGTTTCCATGCCAGCCGAGAGATATAATCTCCCCAGCGTGTCTTGGGTCTACCACCGGGCCTCCTCCTGGTGGGACATGCCCGGATCATCTCACCCAGGAGTCAGCCAAGAAGCATCCTAATCAGATGCCCGAGGCACCTCAACTGGCTCCTCGATGTGGAGGAGCAGCGGCTCTACTCTGAGCCCCTTCCGGATGGCCGCAGTCCTCACCTTATCTCTAAGGGAGAGGCCAGCCACTCTTCAAAGGAAACTCATTTCTGCCGCTTGTATTCGCGATCTTATTCTACCCAAACCTTGTGACCATAGGTGAGGGTAAGAACGTAGATCAACCGGTAAATCGACAGCTTATTTTGTACACTAAGCTTCCTCTTCACCATAACAGACTGGTGCAGCGGCTGCATCACTGCAGAAGCAGCGCCGATCCCTCTGTCAATCTCCCGCTCCCTTCTCCCGTCACTGTGAACAAGACCCCGAGATACATGAACTCCTCCACTGAGGGCAGGAACTCGTCCCTGAGCCAGAGAGGGCACTCCACCCTTTTTCCAACTGAGGACAATGGCGATTAAACAAATATGTAGGACCACTTTTTTGCATCTGCGCAAAATTTCTAAAATTAGAAACATCCTTTCTCAGACTGATGCTGAAAAGTTAATCCATACATTTATTACTTCTAGGCTGGACTATTGTAATACATCATTATCAGGCTGTCCTAAAAGCTCCCTGAAAATTCTTCAGCTGATTCAAAATGCTGCAGCTAGAGTACTGACAGGGACTAGAAAGAAAGAGCATATTTCTCCCATATTGGCTTCTCTTCATTGGCTCCCTGTTAAATCTAGAATAGAATTTAAAATTATTCTCCTAACATACAAGGTCTTGAATAATCAGGCCCCATCTTATCTCAAAGACCTTATAGTACCATATCACCCAAATAGAACACTTCGTTCTCAGACTGCTGACTTACTCGTGGTTCCTAGGATATTTAAGAGTAGAATGGGAGGCAGAGCCTTCAGCTTTCAGGTCCCTCTTCTGTGGAACCAGCTTCCAGCTTGGATTCAGGAGACAGACACCCTCTCTATTTTTAAGATTATGCTTAAAACTTTCCTTTTTGATCAAGCTTATAGTTAGGGCTGGATCAGATGACCCTGAACCACCCCTTAGTTATGCTGCTATAGGCCTAGGCTGCTGAGGGGGGGTCCCATAATGCACTACTTCTTCTCATTCATCTTTATTTACCTGTTTATACTTCACTCTGTATTTAATCATCATTATTAATCTCTGCCTCTCTTTCACAGCATGTCTTTTGTCCTGTCTCTCTCCCCTCAGCCCCAACTGGTCGCAGCAGATGACTGCCCCTCCCTGAGCCTGGTTCTGCTGGAGGGTTCTTCCTGTTAAAAGGGAGTTTTTCCTTCCCACCGTCGCCAAGTGCTTTCTCATAGGGGGTCATTTTGACTGTTGGGTTGTCTCTGTTAATGTAGGGTCTTTACCTACAATACAAAGCACCTTGAGGCGACTGTTTGTTGTGATTTTTGGCACTATATAAATAAAATTTAATTGAATTGAAATTGAATTATGGCAGGTAAAAGGATGGGATGGTTCTCAGCCCAAAATTTCTTACAAAATTCCAGGGAAAATCCATCTGGGCCAGGGCACTTTCCATTCGGCATCAATTAAATTGCTGCCCAGAGTTTCTCAGGTGTAAAAACAGCACCCAGAAGAGAGCGGACCTCCTCCGAAATCATGGACAAAGGGACACCATTCAAGTATGAGCCAATATCTGAATAAATTTTTCCAGCCGTGTAAAGATATTTGTAGAATTCTTTAAAAGTATTATTAATAGCCGATGGATCGCAGGTAACATTGTCGTTGCATGGTCTTATCATATTGATAGAGCAATTGCTAATTTGGTTCTTCAGTGGGCAAGCAAATGACTTGACTTGATTTAATATTTCTGTTTTGTACAAAATAATAACTTCTCGGCATGACGAGTACAGTCAATATTTAACTTAGTCCTGGTGGCAACCAATGCCTTAAAGTTCCCTGATGTAGGAAGTTTTTTATGTATTTGCCCCAACCTAATCACCTCACTCTTGAGTTTTTTTCTGCTTTCCTCCACAACTCTCTTCTGGAAAGACCTATAAGAAATAAGCTGCTCGCATAAAATGGCTTTGGCTGCATCCCAAATTGTGGCAGAACAGACTGGGGAAGATTTGTTATTAGACTAATACTGTAAAAGATTATCCCTCACAAAGGTACAAAAAGAATCATTATTCAAATATGAGGTATTAAGTCTCCAAATAGGAGTCCTGGCAATATTAATCATAGAATCAAACTGTAAACAAATATGGGCATAATCTGACAGCGTGATCGAGCTAATGGAGCAAGATAGAACAGAGTGTAGACAGTCTTTTGGAATAAAAAAGTAATCAAGTCTAGAATATGAATTACGTGGATGCAAGTCAAAAGAATAGTCTTTTACTTTAGGTTTCAGCAGGTGCTACACGTCAACCAGTCTGGGATCTGAACATAATCCTTTAAGGACAGAGGATGCTCTGGGGTTGGATATATGCACAGAAGAGGATTTATCTAAACTAGCATCCATTATGCAATTGAAATCACCAGCCAAGAAACCCAGACCATCACAGTACTGATTAAACAATAAAACCATTTGGGACATAAAATTAGGTGAATCAGTATAAGGAGCATAGACATTAAGGCCTAGTTTCCCGTACAGGGATTATATCTAATCCTGGACTAAATACTTTTTCCTATTTTGGTCTTCATTGACTTTTTCCTTTTAGTCTAGGACCATGCTTAATCCATGACTGGGAAACTGGCTGTAAGTGTAGTTATGGGGTGACCAACAACTGAACCTTTAATTAAATAAATCTACCTTCTGAGTCTTGTTCTTCGTGTATGAGGGTAAAGGAAAGATTCTTATTTATGAGAACGACCCTTCTTATTCTGTGAATGACAGGAAAAATAAACATCACCCACCCAGTCCCTTTTGAGATTCAGATGTTCCAAATTGGCTAGCCTACTCTCCTGGAGAAGTGCAATATCAGCTTTTTGCTTCTTCAGAAAAGTCAAAATTTTTTTCCTCTTGACTACATGGCCTATACCCTGGACATTCCAGGAAACGAGTGGTCAAGGCACAATGGATTAAAATAATATGGATAATGAAGGATGTGAGACAAGAGAAACAAAAAGAATAAAAAGAGACATGTGGAGGAGAAAACCAAGATTCTTGTTGAAAGAAAACAAAGAAAAAGTAAAAAATACCCTGATAAGCAGCACACACCCTCCCCCCATATCCTGCCCCCAACTGACAGGAAATAAACAACCTGAGAGAAATCACCATAAAGTGTAGGTATAGTATCTGAGCATTGTGAAAACAGAAACAAACAGGACACCCAGAAATTGTGTCAATGCTCCAGGATGTTGAACAACATCTGCAATCCCCCTTCACTGAGATTTGGAAAAGAAATCTAACAAAGGTATTGGTAATAAAATGAAATAGTAATGATACATGAGTAAGTAAATAAAATCCAAGAGTAAAACATGTAGGCGACTGAATAGATGAGTGAACAAATATTTAAACACAGTAGCAAGACCAAGAACACTCTGAATTAAGAGAGGAATATGAACTGAAGTCTTATACGTAGAGTCTCATTTTGATAGAATGGAAATCAAGGGCCAAAAAAATACAGCAGTCAGAGAGGGCTGAGTGATCGGACTGACCTACTACAACACCATCAAAAATAAATAAGAGATATCGGTGGAGGGTGAAAAATTTACTTCACTTAAAAGAGTCCAGAAATGCAGCAGTTGACTCAGGGGTGTCAAAAAGGTGGATTCGGCCCTCATGCAGACACTGGAGGCGAGTTGGATAGGCAATCCCCCGGTACTTGTTGAGTCAGGCCAACGCTTTTCCCATGGTGTCAAACTCTTGCCGCTTTCGTAGGACCTCCAAGGACAGATCAGGGTAGAAACGCAGCAGGGAGCCACCATGTTGAATATCACATTTCTTCAAAGCAGCTCTGAGCACAGCCTCTCGTTGAGAAAATCTCATGAAGCAAACCAGCATGCTCATCTGGGATTTGCCTGAATCAGGAACAGGGGTCAGGGCTCAATGAGCATGTTCAATATCCAGCGAGGGGAAGTTGGGGAGGGGTGTGTGTGTGTGCACCAGATTCTGAAGAGTTGACTGGAGAAAAGTCGCGAGGGGGGTTAACGCCCTCTGTCCTCTCTGGAGATTAATGATTTTCAGATTTTGCGGCGGCTGCACTTTTCCAGATCATCAACTTTCAGCAGAAGACACTCCACTGTTTTTTTCCATGGTGGCTAGACGGGAGCTATGGTTCTCCAAGCTGTCCCCTGCAGAAGCAATCCTGTCCTCGGACTCCTTGATGCGCTTCTCCAGGAGCGACACCCTAGTTGGACAAGAATGAGAGAGAGTCTCCTAGAGAAGTAATGGATGACCTTAGTTCACTCAGGGTGCCATTGATTACGTCCAAATGGGCGCCAACAGGTTCATCCATTCCATTAACCCAGGAGGCCACAGACTTTATCTCGGCCACAATCTGCTCCATAGTGGCTTGGTTAGTTTGTGTTAGCTCTGATATGCTAGTGACAGTTAACTCAGCCTCGATGGAAGTGCGAGTAGTGTGCTGGGTGGGTCTTTTCTTGCCTGTCAATGAAAAAAATAGGAAATTCCTTGTTGCACTGTGGTTTCGGCATCTCCATTGAATAACTTAACAGAATAGCTGAGGAGTTAAATGTAGAAAATCGGTAAATTAATTGAAACCTGGGTCAGAGCAAAATCCTAATGTCCATCTTGGTTCGGGTCACGTGACCATCCCTCAGACATTATTAGATTGATTTAGTGATAATTTTTGCATATAATCCAGAAGAATTACACTTATCTATCATGCATTTAATGTGTCCCAGAGTGCCATTTCCTTCCACTAATGGGTTTCCAGAAATCACATAAAAAGTATACACAACAAAAACATAATCCAAATGTTTTATTGATCAGCTGCTAAAAGCATTTCCTACATTCAAATATCAGCCACCATGTTGTGAGCATAAATTATCACATTTTTAATGCAACAACAGGAAGTGACATCATCTTGCTGGGAACAAGTTTTTTTCTTGAAGGCCTTTCATAGCTCCACTGGTGCTAAAAAGTAATGTTTGACTTTGGCTTTCTGAATACAAGTAGGGATGCAACTATCTATTTTAGAAATCAAGTATTCTATTGATTACTCTATCAATTGATCAACAGAATACTTGGTTATAGTGGCGGGGAGGGGGGGGGGTGTCTTCTGGCACCAAATGATTGCCAGTTCTAATGGCAGCCCCGCTAGCATACAGCATACTGTGGTTATAGTGTGTATGCTGAAGTTTGGTATTTACCTTTCATGTTGGGATTTTTTTGTTGAATAGGAAGCCTAAAATTTTCATTTGATCTTCATTTTCCCTCAATTCTCCTCATGTTCATTTTGATTTCTGTAGCCCGCAAAATCAAACGCATGTGCACGACCATAGAAAAATCAAACATGCACATTGTGAATGAAACTGCCCATGCCATGTTGTAGATTGCAAATTGTGGTGAAGTGATACAGGTGCAAGCGGCAATAATAGCAGCGACCTAGCTGGGGCGGAGTCCATGGGATGCATTCCAGTTTGCTAAATGCAGTTCCAAAGGTGTTAAATCCTCAACCCGGCGTAGGGGCGTCTCAGCAAGGTGCAGCACCTGGCAATCAACCACTAGGTAGAACACTGAGTGCATCATGGGAACCCCCCCCCCAGCAGCCTAGAGCTAATAAAGATGGTTCAGAGTTCACCTGATGCAGCCCTAACAATGAGCTTTATCATAAAGGAGAGTTTTAAGCCTAATCTTAAAAATAGAGAGGGTGTCTGTCTCCTGAATTTAAGCTGGGATCTGGTTCCATAGAAGAGGGGCCTGAAAGCTGAAGGCTCTGCCTCCCATTCTACTCTTAAATATCCTAGGAACCACAAGTAAGCCAGCAGTCTGAGAGTGAAGTGCTCTATTGGGGTGATACGGTACTATGAGGTCTTTGAGATAAGATGGGGCCTGATTATTCAAGACCTTGGATGTGAGGAGAATGATTTTAAATTCTACTCTAGATTTAACAGGGAGCCAATGAAGAGAAGCCAATATGGGAGAAATATGCTCTCTCTTTCTAGTCCCTGTCAGTACTCTAGCTGCAGCATTTTGGATCAGCTGAAGGCTTTTCAGGGAGCTTTTAGGACAGCCTAATAATAATGAATTACAGTAGTCCAGCCTAGAAGTAATAAATGCATGAATTAGCTTTTCAGCATCAGTCTGAAAAAGGATGTTTCTAATTTTAGAAATATTGCACAAATGCAAATAAGCAGTGCTAGATATTTGTTTAATATGTGCATTGAAGGACATATCCTGGTCAAAAATGACTCCAAGATTTCTCACAGTGTTACTGGAGACCAAGGTAATGCCATCCAGAGTAAGTATCAGGTCCGACACCATGTTTTTAAGATTTGTGGGGCTGAGTACAAGAGCTTCAGTTTTACCTGAATTTAGAAGAAGGAAATTAGAGGTCATCCAGGCCTTTATGTCTTTAAGACATTCCTGCAGTTTAACTAATTGATGTGTGTCATCTGGCTTCATGGATAGGTCAAGCTGGGTATCATCTGCATAACAATGAAAATGTATGCAATGCTTTCTAATAATACTGCCTAAGGGAAGCATGTATAATATAAATAAAACTGGTCCTAGCACAGAAGCATCAGAACTATAACATGCATCTCTCTTTTTTGCCTTTGGACCACAGGTATACTCACATCCTCGTTGGTGGTCTGGTTGGAGCTGATCAGGTAGGTGTGGAAGCCAGACAGGCCAACGATGGACCAGACAGAGAAGAAACACACCACCACCTCCAGGACGGTGAGAGCAGGGTCAAGGAGTAACTTGGGTCTTTGGGTCAGGAGCTAAAGGAGGATTTATCTGTGTCTGCATTAATGAATTTCAGCTGCAGAAATTTTACTGGAGCTGGACATAAATGTGTCCATGAGTGTGTGATGGGTCAGTGAGTTTGACCTTGGCAATGCATTGTGGGACATATTGACCTGTGGATGGTGACAGCATCAGACTGATTGATTTTTGAAGGAAGCTGTATGAGGGATAATTAATGCCTGCATTTGATTTTCTGTGGTGGCTGCAAGCAGAGTGCCATTTAACAAACTCTACTGGCTTTATTTTGTCTGAAAAAACAGCAGAAACCCACAACTGAGAAGTTGGAACAAGAATTATTGTGACAAAGACAAATGAATCTGAAATCAAATGTGTGGCACTGTCATCTGTAGCGGACCAGCTAATTTCTTTACAGCCGAGTACCAAATTGAATCAGGCGAGCATAGTGGGGACCAACTACAAGTGTCAGTCCTTGGAGCTCTGAAAATATATGTTCTGACATTATAATACCAAAACTAAATGCTTACAATGACTTATGAATGGAAAATCTAAATTACTTTACTTGGTAAAAGCACAAAGAATGAAAGTGTGTCCAAAATTTTTGGCTAGTACTTTTGTAAGAAGCATTTTCAATTTCATACGGCCTTAAAATGGAAAATGTTTAATCTTTTCTAATTTTCTATTAATATAAATATCTAATCATGCAGTGTCAGAGCTTCAAATAATGAGTTAAAAGTAAGTGAAGCAAAGCATGGCTACCAAGTACAGTTAGTACAACAAACAGGCACTGAGCGTTGCCTTTCAGCAGGCTTCCAGAGGTTGGTCACTCAGAAGAAAGCAGGCTCTAAGGGGGAAGAGCTACAACAGCTTATTTTAACCAGAGGATGAATTGAAGAGCTGCACAAATGCCCAGTATATGATGAAGCAGGAATATTCTGAACTGTGTATAATTTAAAGCTGCTTTGTTGAAGTTTCAGAATAAAACCGAAGCTGGAAAGGAGCAGAAACAGCAAACTCTCAAAGTGAAGGATATCTGGCTGGGCTGTCTTTGAGTGCGCTCAGGAAACCTCTCCGGTTTGATCCTGCAGAACACAGACAGAGAAAACAGAGTGTGTTCAGTTTAAAATTCTACACTTCATGTGTCTGACTTTAGTAGCTTCATCAAAACTGAATTGATCAGTTCTGACTTGTCTGCGCTGC
The DNA here is from genome assembly GCA_024447675.2 of Pterophyllum scalare. Classification (NCBI taxonomy): domain Eukaryota; kingdom Metazoa; phylum Chordata; class Actinopteri; order Cichliformes; family Cichlidae; genus Pterophyllum; species Pterophyllum scalare. The sequence continues at coordinate 2,924 of JAMQGT020004364.1, read as the reverse complement.
CACTGTCCACAATATGTATTGTAAAGATCAGAACTTTTGCTAGATGTACAGCAAGTGTCCACACCATCCAAGCATTAAGACTCCCTGTAATCAGAAACTTTAAAATGCTGTTAGCTGAGACTGTGTTTTAGTCTGGACAGGTAGAAATAAAGATTAATGGCCCATGATTGGTTCTTCTTATGATTGTTACTGCCTGTTTGATCTGATTTGTGACTCAATAATCTCTGTTTTCTACCTCCACATGAATAAATCTCTGGTCTTACTCGCTGCCACTGCTCTTCTTCCTCCATATTATTTTCTATGGAAAAAAAAACAGCCAATCCTCTGCTTCCTGTTTACACTGTTCTGGCACATGCCCAGAATAAGAGTACTGTCACTCTTTGTGTGTTTTGGCGCATTTTAGTATTGATTGAGACCAATATATAGTTCAAACTACGTGGTTGTCCCCGTACAGATATAAATTGGAGTACACTGCTGGAAACAGACAGCTGAAGTCAGTCTCTGCATTTACATCTGGCACATCAAAGTCACAAAAGCCTGTTGGATCTTTTTGCAGCTCTACAGCTAAAAACAGAAAACAAGCAGTAGAGTGTTCAGAGGAAGCTGTGGGTTCATCTCAGACAGTCTGTCAGCTGTTGGAGTTTCAGACTGAAGCAGCTCAGGGCTCTGGTTTTCTGACAGTTTGGACCTGCAGGGCAGGAAAACAGCATCAGCAGACTAAGCAGAGAATTAGGTCAACGGTGTGACGGGGAGGAATTGGCAGGTGGTTTTAGATCCAGAAACACAAAATCAATGATCTGTGCTACAATTCCTTCCAGGCAGCAATGGGTTTAAGTTGATTTCTACAAAAACATCCAAAAAAATAGAGTTACACAAACCGAACTTTACAATCAAATATCTTCATCATCAAATACAGATGCAGATACAGAGCTTAGTTCAAGACACACACCCACAACACTAGGCCAAACCTCTGCCAAAAAAAAAAGCCAACAAAATGAAACAGAGTAAAAAAATAAATAAAATCAGGTTAAAGGTTCAACAGGAAAGATGAAAGGACAAAACAGCCAGCACCACCAGGACACATCAGAGTCTAAAACACCATGAAACAAAGATGGAGTCAAAACACTAAAACAGAGGAGAGAGAAAGCACAGCATCTAAGAGTAGACCCTGGAAAAAATACCAACGAGAGCAAGACAAGTCTGAGCTCAAGCAAGAGGTGCGTGTGTGTGTGGGGGTGGGGGTGGGGGGGGTCACGTGATGCACAGAGCTAGGCAGACATGATTTATTTTGGCTCCACGTTAGATTGCCTAAATATGACTTTTAGTTAAATTTCCACTGGTGAGAACCAACTAGAAACTTACAAAATGTCACTTGAAACCTTCTTTACGCATCCCGGATCAAGCATGAAGAAAGATGGCCATTAAAAAGGGGGGAAGCCAAGCCTAATGCTACCGACACAAGCGCTAACTTCAGCAATGAGGAGGATTCTATGGCTGAAGCTATTGCTAGCACTGTGGATGAAGAAGAGAGCAATAGATATTTGGATGATTCAGTGATAGAATGAATATCTGCCAACATAGCGAAAATGTTGGATAACAAACTGGCGGTGGTGATTAAACTGGTTACAGAGCTCTCTGAAAAATTTGATGGCTTTATGGAACAACTGGGGACAGTGGAGCAGCAGATCTGGAAGACGTTACAGCCACTAATGCATCGCGCGTGGAGATGCTGGAAGAAACTGCAAGACCGCTTGGAAAGTTTTGAAAATCAGAGCCACAGAAAGAACATAAGAATTCTTGGGTTGAAGGATGGAGCGGAGGGCAAAGCTTTGGTTGAATTCTTTGAGAAGTGGATTCCAAAGATTCTGGCTTTATCAAAGGACAGAACTGTGATTGATAGAGCCCACCGAACTGGACCACTGACAAGACCTGCTGGGAGAGAGGGAACGCAAGCTGTTCTGATGAGGCTGCACAACTACACTAATAAACAGAAGATTTTACAGTCGGCAAGGGTTAAAGGCACCATCAACACTGAGGTCGACAATGTGTCCTTCTTCCAAGAATTCTCAGTGGAAGTGGTAAGAAAAAGGAAGGAGTCTGCAAACGCCTGCAAAGTGCTACGGGAAGCAGGGATAAGGTACTCTTTTGTGTACCTAGCAGTTATCAAGATCTTCCACCCTAACAGTACCAACACCTCCCTTTCAACGATGGAGCAAGTAAAGGACTATGTAAGCAAACTGCCATCTCCAAAGTGAATCCACTGAGCTGAAGGTTCAGACTGCTTCAGGTATGACCTTTAAATCCAGGCTGAACTGACTCAGACAGTTGAGAGGTTCTTTAATAATTCCTTAGTTATAAATAGAAGATTTACATACACTGGTGGCCAATACACGGCATTCTGGGGAGGAGAATTCACAGTCAGAGTCTGTTTGCCCTTTTTTCACCCCCCACCCCACCCCAATAATTACACTTTCACAGGTTTAAGGTACAATTAAGTGTTGTTAATAATTTTTTTTGTCTTTTTTTTTCCTTTCTTTTCTCTGTTTCTTTCTTCCTAAACAGTGCTCATCTGTTACTGATTCCAAGACTTTTGTTTTTGTTTTTGCTTGGAACATCTGTTGTTAGTTGAGGTTCTATTAAAAGTTATAGACTTGTAATATAAATACTTTATGGTTAAAGATGTTTGCAGCATACAGCTTGGGATGAAGCCTGTGTATGATGCTAGTTAAGATAAGCACATAAAATATCCGGGAATCCAACAATGCAGTAAAGAGGAAATCTAAACACTCTTTAAAAGGACAGGGTTCAGATAGCGTTCCTTCAGGAAACACATTTAAATGATGAAGAGCACAAAAAATATTGCAGAGATTGGGTGGGACAGATCTTTTCTTCATCCTATTCAACTAACAAGAGAGGAGTGATTA
>JAMQGT020004363.1:0-28648 GCA_024447675.2 Pterophyllum scalare | reverse complement strand
ACTGGCGATGCGGGCTACACTCGTTCATGTTTGTGCTGTTGCCGGGTCTTTAACTTACCACCTGCTGCATAAAAGATAAAAGTCAAAGTATAGAGAAGTTGCCAGCGCTGTGAAACCAAGAATTAAAAATAGAAAATCTCCAGCAATTGCTTGTGCTTCTCATCCATGTGTCTTGGATGGTTTATCTTTGTGCATTTCTGTTTAGAACCGATCTGCATGATCCTACATGCAACTGTATCAATTTTGACAAAAGCACTTTTGGGGATTTCCATTTTTTCACTGCAACTGACCAAACTTGACATACACCTTTTTTTAATGATGTTTCCAAAAGTGACTCGACAATGGTAACTGGGAGCTTTCAGAAGCGACGATACCCCTTGTATGCTTCTTCAACCAAAGTAGTACTTATTGCCCAGTCTAGAACTGGCTCCACGCATTTCCACCACAAAAAGATTGCAGCCAGTACCAACACTGCAGCAGAAAAATTGCCGGGTCCAAAGTTAGAACTACTGACATCAGTGTCATCATTTTCCACCCGCAGAAATGACTCAAACTTCTGCTCGTAATATCTGTTCTCAAAGCTACCAAAATGTAGGTTTCTCAAAAGGTACCAACAGAGGCACTGCTGGAAGAGAAATCAATGTAATCAAGAAATCAAATCCGAGACATCCCCTCACATATTAATGAGAACTGGAGTTCTTTCAACCATTGATTGATTGATGATATTAATTTGATCGAAGCTGGTTACTTAGTACTGAACTCTATATAGCCGACATTGACTGTCTGGTCAGAAATATGCAGACTTTTTAAAAAAAAAATTACAGCCCATATCTATTTGTGTTTAATAATCAAAGGCGTTTGGCTTCTTTACAGCTACTGAACCAAAAAAAAAAAAAGAAACCCTCACAAAAAAACAGGTTCTGACATCTTCTGAGATTCTGAGTTTTGATATTTTCAGCCATGATGTCGGTGAGATACTGTATTTGTAGTCCTTCAATAATCCTGAATCACCCAAGTCAGACAAAGTTGATTAAACTACATAATTATCTGATAATTAACCCTTTGTTAGGCAAACTTATTAACAGACTCGATAGCAAAAATGTTTTATGAAAGACCTAAAACAAAAGTTTTTTGCCTTCTCTGTCAAAGTCAGACCACTTCTGCAGCGCGCTCCACATCCGTGACCAGTGGAGGCGCCGAGAGCTCTCTATGATCGCCTCATCTACATATCAGAAAGGTAAAAAGTATCGAATAGTTACATTACAGGATTGCTTTTCTGGTCCAAACCCACTCAGCACGATCTATTCACATTCACTTTGTGGCCTCTTAACTCTCTAAATCTACCTTCATTCATAAACATCAGCCAAGCAGTAGAAATGAACAATCTGACAAGGTCGATTGTTTCTCCATCAGAGGTATTCCACTCTTATCTCCCTTTAAATTCGGTCTGAAGAGCTTTATCACGCCGTCTGAACTTCCCTCTCATCCCGATGTAAAAGCATATCTGCTCCATATTTTATGTCAATGTCACCCTCGTATTTCCAAGTCTAATTTGGCCACGCGCAGTCATTTCTGCAGATGTGTGGCGCACTGTTCTGCTCACCTTCCAAATCTCATTTCCTCTGTTTCCTGATTGTGAAAAGCAAAGATTAGAATTTGTGTGTGTGTGTGTGTTTGTGGGGTTGGGGTGTGTTTGCTGTGATTGTTTTGCCGAGCTAACAAAACTAATTAGTTTTCAAGTAGTGCTGGGGTCCGAGCAGCTAATAGAGCGCTGAGGGTGTCTCCAGCTGTGACGAATGGCTTGCACTTTTCTCTGGAATATTTTTTCTTTTTCTTTTTCCGGCCTTATCTTCATCCCACAATAGACCCCCCCCCTTCTTTTCTTTCTCTTGGCCTCACCTCACGTGTCCTGATACGGTGGGCTCTGTCATTTCCTGCTGCGTGTCAAGTGTCTCAAACTGCTCTTGATCTGACTGCACAATCACGCACACACACACACACACACACACCCTTCTAAATGTCTTGATAAGCATGTCTGCGTGCGTGCATGCATGCTGTGGTTTCCAGACTGTGTACATCTGTGCAAAGACGTGTCCACAGTTTGTTCACGGACACTCGGGCTCCCCTGTCACCCAGACGCTCCGTGTGATGGATTCTGGCCCAGAGGTAAATTCGTGATAAAAGTAAACCATGTCAGTATTTCCACTGTTGCAGATGACTCGGGGGGTCATATTTCAAAAAGACATTTTATCAGATGCTGCGAGGCTGTGAGAGGAGATAAAAATCATCTTTAAACTTTACCATGAGAGGAATATTTGGAAGTGAAGCAGCAGAGGGAGGAAATAAATGAGAGAAACGTTGTCAATCATGCTGCTTCTGTCGGTGTCGGCGGGTATCGAGTAACTTACCTCACAGCCCAACGGTGGCTGGAACAGAACTTGAGTGAACTGAACTCGGCTGGCCAAACTCTTTATGTCTCTCGTGCTCCTGATGTCTAGTTTTCCTTGGCTTTCGTTATCTCTCTCTATATCACCGAGGAAAGTTAAAGTTTATTTCTGCATGTTTGCGTGGAACGTCTGGAAAAAAACAACTGTCCCAGCTTTCCATCTAACATATTTCTTTTAATCTTATCAGATTCAGGCTGAAACTAAGATAACTTACAACATAACCTCTTGATTATTTGTCCAAAAAAAAAAAAGGACAAAAAGCTTCAGAAATGCTAAATTACTTTTATAAATTAGTATGACAGTGAGACCAGTCACAAAATCACAGAGCAGGATGGACTGCCATTGAATTAAGCTCCAAAACAAACAGAATTTAAACCAACTATTTTGTGATGCAACAGGTTTAGGCGCTAGTTAGGCCTCAGTCACACAGGCCTAGAGACTGGTCAGCGACCCACTTTTAACCTCCAGTTGCTAGTGAAAGTTCCTACTTGTCGCTATGCAATCAGTTGCAAAGAGGGTGTGGCGAGGTACAAATTATACCTCGATGCTGAAACCAACACATTTCAAAAGGTGTGACTTTTACTTTGAATCCCAAAAGTTTCTGTTTCCTGTTTGCATCACGGTTTTCAGTTTCTCTACCAGTTAGTCAGTAGCTGGTAAGTGTGTGCAGGCAAGAAGGCATCTTCCGTGCAAACCACAGGCAATCGTGGCAATCCGCTAGCAACCAAAGCAATTGCAAAGAGGTTTTTAGTGCAGCAGCATCTACCAATTTCAGCACCCAACTGGGGAATACACAATTTTTGTGAAACTCAAGCTAAACAACATCAACCCGTCTGTGTAACTGAGGCTTTAGGCAGTAACATATGGACCCTTACTAAACCTAAAGGCGTGGGTTATAGTTCCTAAAGCTACGCAACAAACAAAAGCTAAAGTAAAAAGCAGATTTTTAAAAAATGTGAAAAATGCAAAACACAAAGCTTACAGATGGATTCTTTGACGCCCAGCTTGTTTTACTTCACTGCCATCTTCCAACCTTCTAATGTGGACTTTGTAGCTCTTTAAAACAGGACTGCTATCTGTTGGCATCCAATATTGCTGCAGGCTGTGCCTTTGTGCACAGTCAAAGAATGCCAAAAGAACAGCCTCTGTGACACCAGAGGTGTCTGATATAACTGCAGTAATTGACACCCCGGTTGAGACAGGCTTGCAACTAATTCCTCAACAATTTAAATTTTGTAGACCTCGCCGAGATGAAGCTACACAAAGAATTCTGTTGAAATTGAAAGTTTCCTAATTTCCATACAAGCACCAGGCAGATCAGTCGCACAATCAGATCACTGGACATACACAAAAGGGAAGTGAAAGGGGAAAAAAAAAACTTCCAGAGGGATAAAAAAAACCCGCTGCTCTTATTTACCTTTGGCGGGTGACCATGCTTTACGTCTCAAAACGCACTCTGAGGTGTCACATATTTATAGATCCTGTTGTGCATTGGTTTATTGATGTCCTTTAGACATCTTGCTATTCCTTTGATGTGGTATTTCTAAGGTACAGTTCCAAAGCTTTTGCAGAATCTTTTCTTTCTTGTGTTTCTCACTCCTGTGCTTCATCTTTGGCATTAGGTCACGTTGTTGTCTTTCTCTCGTCGCACTTTCTCACCCTCTCTCTCTCTCTCTCTCTCTCTCTCTCCTGCCATGCCACCATCCCTTCACAGATTCCAGCACACACAAGCAATTACCCGACTGTCTCAGCTCCTTTCTCTTGTGTCTACCACTGAGGTCACAGTCTGGGTTTTCTTTCCTCGAGCAACACAGCCGTGCATCCCCGTGACTGTAACTCCAGCTCCGCCTGCAACTCTAGATCCAAGTGTTAGTCAGGTCATCTGATGACGAGACAACGGCAAACCTCCCGGTCACACGCTCAGACACGCTTTGCACATTCAGTCATGTACTGTGGGGACTGAATCAATGCAACAGTCGCACAGTCTAGGCCAGCAGCACATATCCCATATCTCTAAACAGACTGGGATGTCGTGCAAGGCCGGGCTTTGGTGTGACTGTGAGATGAATTAGACAGATCCTGATATAAACACTCTGGGAAGAGATGTTATTCTTGTGGTGATTGGTTCATTTCGGGGAACAAAGCCTTTTGTCTTTGCGTTAGCAGCAAGGAGCTAAAGGGGAACCATCGGGGTCCTGTGCTGCTGAGGTTCACGTCATTATCGATGTAGATCTGCGCTGGCTGTACAGAGCAGGACTCGGGCGTTTGAAGCAGGAGGGCTTTACAGGGAGACAGTCATCTCTCTCACACGGGGAGAGCCAAGACTCTCAACTGTCTCCTCTGAAAATTGGATTTCTATCCCCTGAGATTAGGATCAGGCTTCCCTTGCTCCACTGCAGCTCTATTAGAAAAACATGCCGCCCTCTGAGGCCAGGAGAAGCTTGCAGCACAAACCTCGTCGTCATACTGGTGACCTTTGACCTTTTAGGACTAGTTGTAGTACTGATCCCACACGGGGACGGTTTTCCCCTAAGAGTCCGTCTGTCTGTCTGCCTGAAGGGTTGGTCCATATGCAGCTGCAGGTGTCATCCATTTGACATGCCCCCACCCCCCCCACCCCGCCAAGCCTAGGGCGAGTGACAATCACCACAGAGGAGGACAAAGGAGTATCTGTCTTCACTGAGATGAGCAGGCATGAACACTCCCCTCAATATGTCATTTACATGCCCACACAACAGATTCTCAAACCACATGTATAACACTGGTATTAACTATCAAGTATTGTTAGGCTGTGTCAGTGCAGGGTAATGTCAATATGACATGGATATCAGCAGCTGATAAAACATAGTTTAATGTAACACAGACAGGATTTTGGAATCTGGAAAAGAAAAAAAAAAGGGATCCATTTGGAAAAATATGGGTTTCGTGTGTACACAGAAATATTTTTTTATCATCTGTATCGATTTCAGGACTGCACGGCTCATTTGAAACGTAACACAAAGGACAGCTTCTTCTGACGTTAAAAAAAAGATCAAATGTACGTGTCTGTAGAAAAGTCTTTGGGTACAAGATATTTATTCACCAAGCTTAAAATGTTGGTGGTGTGCGGCTAAAGTCAAGCCCATGCTAACACTACACTGTGTACAGACAGCTTAAAGCCTCGCTAATCTAAATTTCTATATTCCAAATGAGTTAAATAACTGCTATGTGAAAGGCATTGCTCATAATTATATGGATACCAAAAAAAAATCTGTAATATTTTATTCTTTTTTCACTAATAGTTTAGTGAACAGCTGCACAAACATTTAGTGCTAGAGAAAAACACTTTATTAAACCGACTGCGCCCTACTTCCCCAGCATCCGAACAGCAAATACTGTTAGCTTAAGGCCCTCTGTGCTTGGTGGAGACCGTTTTTAAATTCTTATTTTGCTGGCACTTATAAATGCAGATGCTGATAGTATCAGCCGATATTGGCTATTTGCAGGTCTCGCAGCCTGATGATGAATCGGCGGGTTCTGCTTCAAAGGGCAGTAATAATCAGTGTTCTGTTTTTTTGCTTGAGGTGTTTCCTCAAGTGTCCAAGCATCTTCTTATTTTGTTACATAAGGGGCCAGCTTTGATCGGTTTTAGAGCAGCCTATGAACCCATCAGCCAGTCTGCTTACTGAGCCAGTGGGGGGCAACGATATCCAGCAGATTTCCAGGCCAAGATTTCCTCTTTCATCTCCAAGGTCAATGTTTAGGAATATGTATAAATTAGCATGATTTTTCTTTAGCTCTTCACACGGACCTCTCTCTTCCATGCAGCCGAAGGCTGCTCAAATGTGACTGGTCAGTAGCAGACTGCTAAACATAAACCGGAGAACTTCCAGTACCAAAAATCTTGTCCCCTGCCCAGACGTTCTGCATACTCACATACAACTATCTCATGACAGACACTTTCCACAACATCTGAGACTTGCCATTCATCATCACCAAACTTGACAGGTCCATCCATCCATCCATCCACCAAGAGATGAACACAACATAAACCTAAAGCTGCAATTCATAATTCATTCATTATACATTATCTGAGATTTCCATGTTTCGATGTTGAGGAAGAACCTCTGGAACCAGATTTTCCATGACTACAGATACATGAGATGCTCTGCCTGTAGTATGAGGTGTCTGTCATTTGTCATTTAATCCCGCGGTCAGACCCCGTGTTCTCAGAGAAAAATGGAAAGAAACAAGTATCTGATTGATGAGTCAGCAAGATAAAGTCCATATGGCTTTGTGCAGTTACAGGCCATATGGACTGTCTGTTCACCGCCTTTCTTCTCTCTCTTTCGATGATCAATCATCATCAATCTGCAGAAAACCTCGGCTTCTGTCAGTTCAGTGCCAACTGAACAAATGAAGCAGAATTAGGCAATCTATAACTTTTCTTATCCACATCTGAGGAACTGCGAGAGCATCAACAATTCTTTGGCACAGCTATCAATGCAACGCAATCTCCCTAAACAATAAAGAGAATGGAGTCAAACAGACTAGCCAACTGACACTGAGATCCAACAGAAACATCCAGTGATAGGTAATATATCACGATATAATGTACCGCAACAAAAATACAGAATGAGATCCGGTTGAACTCGCAGAAGAGCAGTCTTGATGATGTTAAGATCCCAGATGCTTGAGTGGGGAAACGTCCAATATCATGGGAGGAAAGGAAGAAAATGTTCAAAGTTAGTACCTTTGGAAATCTTTGGTGTCAGTTTTAATCTGGCTGTGTCAGTAAAATTTCCAAGATATTTTCTTGCTATGAAAAGTACTTTAAAGTGGAAATTATTGTTTGACGGGTTAAATCAGTGACCTTAGTCTGGAGGCAAGGCTGCAAAGCTGCACTAGCACTGTGGGGGAAGTATCGGAAATAAGCTTTCTGTCTATTCTCTATTATCTTATTATTCTTTGTTGTGATGCCAAAGCGGTCTTTCCACTGACTCTTCCACTCCTTATTACTGTCAATACCAGTGAGGGTCTTTCCCGACCACAAGTGTCAGCTAAATACCTCAAATCTACCATGGAGCGCTCTGTGTCTCATTTAGTCCATGTCTTCTGGCCCTGCAGGGCACTGACTTCACTTATGAAAACATGACTTCCCAGCTGCTTGTGTTTCCCTGAGTCTTCTCACGCGGAGGAGAAAGCTGAGCGCAGCCAGCGAGCAACAACCAGCATCTCAAGTGAGACCTCAACACCCGAGAGATTTTGGGCCCTTGGGCTTTTGGTTTGGTTTTTCTCTGGTTCCAAGGACTTGCAAAACAATATCTTAACATTTTTGCCTCTTAAGCAAAATTCCAAGATGACTTTTATACTGGTCTGTGATTCCCACTCGGAGCTTTGTGCACACAGTGTGCCTGAGCTAGTGAGTTTTACCTGCCTGTTACTTAGAAAATGACTAAAATAAGGGGGTTAAAATTCTGTAATCTGTAATTGCAAAGATTCGAAATCTGACCAAACACTTCATTCCAACCACAATAGTAGCAATAACAAAAACGTAAGCAGATACTCACAGATATAATAATACTCTCTGCCAGGGCGGAACTCAAAGCCTAAGGAGAAGGGAGTAAAGAGCTGGAATTTCTCTGAGAACTTGAGCGGTCCGTTTGGCGACAGAGGCCTGTTGCACTCCCAGCGTTTGAAGCCCTTGGCGGTGTGGTCGCACGAGCTGTAGCCATCGTAGTTCACCATGTAGAGGACGTAGCGCTCCGCCCGATCATCAGCAACCGAGCTGACGTAGTGCGGACAGTAGATGTCAAGGTAGTCGTTGATGCAGACGTCGATGTGGTAATCACCCCGGTAGAATCTGGAAGGAAAAGAAAAAAAAAACATAACTGTCATGAGCATACTAAAGAGTGTTAAAAGATAGACATAGCTTCGGGATTTGTCAACATGGAAAAGCCTTTAAACCTGCATTCTTGTTAATGGGCACCTTGGGGCAATACAGGTGGTGGTGGTGGTAGGGGGACTTCCTGTCCTATAGAAATCTATGGGAAAAAGACCCTCAGCCTCAATCTCTCTCAACACTTTCCTGATGACTTTATGGGCTCAGTCACTCATTTTGGGTCATAGTGAGTAAATCACTAGCATTAACTTGCGGTTGACAAGTTGTTAGCCAATGTACGTGCGGTTTCACAATCAGAGCCACCCCCTCCCTTGACACATGTTTCGAAATCAAGATGGTGACAGTGAAAACACTCATCTTGTTTCTTCATAATAGGACTTTTGGTGACATCACTGTGGCTGCTGTCTGCGGTTTAATGCAGGAACCTGTATTCAAGCACTTAAAGACATAGCTGTGAAGAATGCAGATTTCAAATGATGTTTAAAATTCAACAGTGCAAATATTATCCGAGGAATTTGGTGATTTCAGCATACATGACTGAAATCACCAAAGAAAGCTTCTGGCAAGTTACAAGACTGCTTATATTGGTCTTTATAATCAAGAGTAGGGGCAGTTTTTGTGTTTTCTGTTACTGATTGAAGTGATTGCTCTGCACATTTACATGAACAGATAATTCCCCCAGCAGCATCATACAAATTGTGATCATTGGTCTTGACCTTTAAAATCATGTGTTTGCCTAATGAAGACACGTCGAGCACTCGCGCTCTCCGCAGCTGCCTGCTTTGTGCCGTTCTTCGCATTTAACATTCAGATGCCCCGAAGCAGCGCTTTGCTAAAGGGTACATCAGGAGCAGCTGTTTGAGTGTGCAGGAACTTATTCATTGATTTGTTTGGGGAGTCCCTCTACCCGTCACGTTCGCCGATGATGCGTTCTCCAAAGGGTTGCGAATACTGCAAAAACCTGACGACAAGACACGAAACCACGGGCAACTCAACGAGACCACAGCTGAAGAAAACGTGCTCAGGCTGGACTGTCAGAAGATGCACCCAGGCTCTGGTTTTGTTTACATGATCTCATCATGTCATCCTTAATCGCCCCCAGCCTCTTGTGAGATTCAACAGAGTTCCTCTGCAACACACCCGCCTGAGCAGAAAAAAGCTCTCCTGACACATGCTAGTCAGTCCTAAGCCATATATCAATGTTAGTGCTCAGCAGCGATGACTTATGCTGGTGCTGAAATTAAAGTCCCTTAGCATTACAGGACTAATCCCCCTGGTTAGCATGTGCCTTTTGCAGCGTTAAGAGGATCCCTGTGTAGAATACGATTTTCATTAGCTCCAGTATGACAGCTTGATGTAGGAGCCCCTTGTGGAATCTGTGAGTCTGGGAAAACCAGGCCTGTTCTCAAGCCTCGCCTTGAAACAGCCCCAGGAACAGCCCCTTGTGTTTACTGTACACCGAGTGGACAGAAGAAGTGGGGAAAAGTGTAATAGCGAGATATGCCAGGTATTCATTCCTTGGGAGAGTGATTGGAAACATATATTCCCATAGGCGCCGTGTAAGGTTTCATTTCTGAGGCTTTTAGCGGAGACAGATTAGGCTTGGACAGCCGGCTGGATGTGTCTCTATAGCTGCTAATGGCCTGCAGTTCAGTATCACTGACATACTGCGGATGTCTTCAATACTCCACCTCTGTTCATTGACACAGTGAGGACCGTCAGGGGAGACGGGGCCAGAGACCGTGCTGGAGCATGCAGCAGGCTGATGATCCGATACGGGTGAACTCGCCAGAGCACCGTAGGGGGTTTTCTATCCTGACTTTCCACAAGCCCTCACTGGTCACAGATCAGATACTATGCCAGTTTCTGCTCCTCACCAAGGGAATGGGGAAAAAAACAATCAGCTGATCTGCAGCCAGGTGAGACAGACGAGGAGGGTTTTAGATGCAGCTGTTGCTACTGACACGTACACGAGCAGCATAAAGGGACGTGTGTGCTCGCCGCGGCCTGCCGGGGGTATCAGGTTGTCGTTACAGATTGTAAATGTGCTGCAGGATTAGTGGCTGGCCTACTGGGTTTGCGAGGGCCACAAATGAGTGGATGTGTGTGTATCCATGATAGCGGGGTGTGTGAGTGTCTTGTGGCACCGTTGGCCATATTCTAATCTTTCTCTCTCTCTAATTATAGTCTGGTCAAATGTGAAACCAAAGCCTTGTTTTCTCTCCCAGTTCCCCCCCCCTCGAGCACCAGCTGAGCGCTTTGGCAGTCTCAGCATGGCCTCCCTGCGCCTCAGTTTCAGACTTGCTTGCTGATATTATGACTACCAGGGGTCAGTCGGCTCCACAGTATCACGTCCTCAGCCACAAGCACAGTGGGATAGGACTGCTTTGTCCCGTGTCTTTACAAAGCTGTAAACTTTAGCTGTGGCCTTGTAAGTGTCAGAGGCTGTCAATCAAACACGACCCCAGAGCAACAGCTAAGATTAGTCAGGATTAAAAAGAGTTTCTAACTAATTCCTTTGTGAAAGAAAAGAGGGAAAAGTTTGGGAAAGTGACGGCGACCCTGTTCAGATTCGGGTACTTTGTATCCAGATACATCCGGAGCGTGTCTGAAGAGGGGGCAGAGTTTACAAGCACAGTAAAATTAGTCTCCAGTGACTGATTGGCTTTCACTTCACTTCTTCAGTGTTTAAGTGCAGGCGAATCAAAACAACAAGTTCATGCGGCATCTTAGATTCAGCTGCTTTTTAAAAATTCCTAATTTTTAAATAAATTTTGGAATGACATGAACCTACTTTATCCCAAATTATTACTGGATATAAATTGTAAGACTTTATGCAAGAACAAGTTTATCTTGTAATTAAAAAGCTTTAACACTGCGCAGATCATCGACTGAACAAACCACGACTGAAATGGCCTCCAGAGTCACAAGATCTCAATCCAACAGAGCACCTTTGGGACGTGGTGGAGCAGGAGATTCTCATCATGGATGTCCAATAATGCTGATGAACATAATTCTGGCACACGCTGATAAATTAGGACCATTTCAATGTTGTAAGAAGCCACTCACACGACTTTCTTGCTAAACTTTTTCACACAATAAATTCAGTCAGAATGTATGCAATAAACCCGCAGCACTACAGTGCCACAAGACTTTCCTGTAACTCACAGTCTGAAAGCGCTGTGTGACATATGAGCTTCGGCCTTTAGGACAAGCACAGCGACAGGGAAAAGACGCCCTCGTGAGGATGCTGCGCTTTGAATGCTGCATTTTAAACTATGCTGCAGCTCGCTGGAAAGACTTTTCTGAATCCTGCCCAAAACCTTCCAGCCATAAAAGATCAATACAGACAATTTATTATAGGCTGCTTCACAAATGATCTGGAAAGTCTGCAATAAGTAAACCAGAAAAATATTCCATGGAATAGGGATTAGGGAGGGTGGGGTGTCAAAACATTCCTCAGACACCTGGGTGGGGGGTTTGCTGCAGGACCTCTTTCTCCCTGTTATGACTGATGTATATTGGGGTGAGGGGCTTATATTCACACTCCATGATGGATCAACAGTTGGTGAAACCGTTTAGAATAAAATTTTGTATCTTTCTTTCTACCTAAAAATATTCTCTAAGCAGAGGAAGGGTGCCCCCCCCAAAAAAAACAACGCACACCCCCCACACCCCCGTCTGCCCGTAAAACCAGTTTCTTCCTCGTGTCTTGGATGCACTTTTCCGTGCTGGTCCTTTATGGTCAGACCATCTACTTCTCAACAGGGCCAAACATGTGCTGCAAAAGGGGCTGCATATGGATCGTAGGTGTTTACTGCGAAAGACGATAAAAATGCGGAATGAGAGTGAGAGCGCCAGCAGATGAGCCAGATGTTTGCCAGATGGAGGCTGTAAGGACGTTTTTGAGTGGCACCAGTGAAATATTGATAAGACGCAGAGCCATAAACACACCGCCAGACCTATGATGTAGTGGAATAAATGAGATTATTGCCTTCACTGCTTTCGGGTTTCTTCCTTTAACCATAGACTCTCTCCTGCTGATCTCTGCTCTGATCTCTACTTCATCTAACTTAAGACTAGGAGACCCCGATTATGGGCTGGACTGAAGTGTGTGTGTGTGTGTGTGTGTGTGTGTGTGTGAGAGAGAAACTTTCCTTTTCCTTTTTACCCAGCGATAAAGCATCAACAGCTTTCTCGTTCACCAGCATTAGGGTTTCTTCATTTTCATCACAGAGAAAGATTTATTCATCTGTTTTTCTAAATGGCTTTGTTGTTATAGGCTATTTAGTGAGTCATTAAGCCTTCACAGAGCTGATCGAGGCAATTTCAACAGTCATGTTTTTCCTTTTGCTGTTGCTCTGAGCAGCAGGAGGTGGCGGAGGCTGAACAAGGCTTTGGGGTTTTGATAGCAGGAGGCAGAAAGAACGATTGGACCTTACTAGGGGGAGAAAAAAAAAATCACGATTCAACAGTTCAGTATTGGTTATAAATGTGTCATAATGAGCCATTAACAAAACAAAAGCACCTAAGTCCATTTGTCTTGGGGATTAATGATCCCCGATTGGCTGAATTACTCATGCCCAGTTAGAGGGGTTTATCAATGAATCAGTAACCGGAGCTCTTAACAAAGCACACATCTATGGATAATCCCTCTTTTCAGTCAGCTCTCCCACTTTGTTTGCTTTCTCTATCCCCCATCTGGTGTGTTTTTGTCGCCTCCGTGGCCTGGCACAGGTAGGGAACGATCCAGCCAGATTAGAGGGAAAACCGTAACACACAGAGAGGTGGAGGAAGGGTGTGAGAAGAGGAAAGAAAGCAGGAAAGCCACCACTAAATGATTTCAGTGTTTCATATTTATTGCATTAAAAGTTTAATTTTATTCTCGACGCCTTTCTCTGTGACAATCAACAAGTGCTTATAAACTCGACGCTCTCTAAAAGAACTTTGTTTGCTTTTGTTTTATTGCCAGATTACAAAGCTTTTTTTTTTTCCCCTTCTTTATTTTTCCAGGAGAAGTTGGAGGAAAGTCTTGAGAAACTGCAGAGCCGTAAATAAAGCATTACTGTTTTATTTCCCAACATGAGAGTTTTAAATGATGCTTCAGGCCCTCTCTTTGCTGCCAGGAATTATGTTCTGGCAGTGAGTGAAAGCTATATGTATTTACTTTTTATTTTATTGCCATGAATAAAAACAAAAAAATCCCCGTCTGCGCTCAGGAAGCACCGATTGTGAAAATCTGGGCTAATACGTGTGCTTGAAATAATTTAACCTATAACCAGCTCTCATAGTAATATTTTTTTTATTCCATTTATTCTTCTGTTTGTGCAGGATGTGCACAAAAAATAACTTTTAGTTCAGTTTTAAAGTCTTTCAGCTCTTCATCACTTTATTCTTGGCAATGTAGCCAGGATCAAATGAATAACTACACAATGCAACACGATGTTTTTCTTTGACAAGCAGGTGTTATTTTCTAACTCTTTTTATTGTAAAACAATAGAAAATGTCCCATCAAACTTTGTTGTTGTGGATTTCTGAATTATTTTAGCCCCCGAAATAGCAAAATTTCACCAATTTTTTTTTGTTTTAACTATTTTTTGATCACAAAAACAGCAGATATAAAATTCAAAAGACACAGATTTTCTTAATTCATGTGAAGGGTTAGGGTTTATTGTTATTTTTTCTTTTAACTGAACATTTTTAGTATTTTTATAGGCAATTTTTGAAGAGAAAATTATAAAGTTAAAAGGTTAAAACCAACTGGCATTACTTGAATCGCCTTAAAGTCAGGCATTTCTTTGAAAAAAGTGAAAAGACAAAACAGAAATAAATGACAAAATACCTGCAAAAAACAAAAATGTCCACAACTTTGTGAAGGTAAACCCACAGAATCTAAAACCATCCATTAAAAAGTTCACAACCTCATCAGGTTTTCTCAGTGTAGCCACAACCCTGACTGCACAGGACAAGTTTCAGTGTTGCCCTTTCGGAAATTCAGAGATAACAAAAACAAGCTGGAAAGCTTCTTGGAGAAACAGAAGGGAACGGGAGTGAGAACAAGGGAATAGAGAAAGTAAGAGAGCAGAGAGGGGAGTGGAGGAAGTGAGGTTTTAAAAAAAAGAGGGTGCAAAGTTGAAGGAATGGAGAGAGAAAAAAGTGGAGGAGGAGGAGGAGGAGAAACAGAAGACAAATAAAAGTAAGAAAAAGGAGAGGAAGGTCGAAGAGGAGAAAATAAACTGAAGAAGTTTCCAAAGAAAAGGGGGGAGAACAGAAGTGCGGGTGGGGGGAGGAGAAAATTGATGAGTAGCAAGCGAAAAGAAGAATGATGAATGTAAGATGTGATAGGAGCAGAAGAGAAGCAAAAAAAAAGACAGACAGCAAGAAGAATAGAAGGAAGAGAAGAGGATAAAGCCATCCTGTTGTTTTCCTAATGAACATAGTGGGTCACACGAGGGGCAGCTTCCCAGGATTATGCCACGAAAAAGAGAAAAGAAGGGATGCTTTGAGCCCACACAAACACATGAAGCTCCTGTCTCACACACACTGAAAGCTGCAAACACAAGAACCACAGTCTGCAGACCTCATGCTGCTTCATACTTCTCCACAAAGTCTGTAGTTCCCCATCACAACCTCCAGGGGGAGCCCTTAATGGGGCCAAAAAGGGGTAAAAAGGTACTGATCATGTAATGTGATGTCACCAGATGGGGTCCGTCCACCCCGTTGCCCCTAGGGGTTGGGAGGTCTTGATCACCCTCCCTCCACCTGTCCAATCATTCATAGCTTTCTGCCGCTGGAAAGTTAAAGCCATCATTACTTAGGTGGCTAATTATAAACACACACATCTGTCCATAGACACACACACACACACACACACACAGGGGCACAGACTGCATTTAAACACATAATGTGTCTGCCAGAGGGCTCAGGCCGGCTGGGTGCTGACAGCAGAGAGATGGGAAAAACGGAGCCTTTAAAGTATAGACAGTTCCCCGTTTCTGTTTTTTTTCCTGCTGGGAACAAAACCAGTGGAGGTGAATAATTGGCCTCTGATTGAAAACACATTGCTGCTTGTGGGAAGGCACCTCAGATAGATGAGAAAGAGAACAGAGGCAGGATGAGATGGGAAGAATGAGAGTGGACAGTCTGTTTTTGGATCCTGACTGTGCCGGCTGCTAACTCGTCCTTCAACACAGCTGCAGGAGCTCCGGCAGACAGCGAAGGTCCGTGAACGTGTTTCTCTAACCAAATCCTGGGAGGGAAAACTAATTGCTAAAGGTGATGCTGAAATATCAAAATACTGTTTTGCAATGATAAAAGTTTGCTAAACACATGCACTCTAATAAAAGCATTATTTTTCACATCCTTAATTTCTTGGAAAGAACTTTATGTTCAATTTAACATTCCTTGGAAAACAGGCAAGCTGGACCCAAGCACAAGTCAGGCTACATTTCACATAATGCCACTAATGTAGCATTTTTCCATTAGACGCCTTGTTTTCCCAGTAAAAACACTCAATAGTCTGAAATTCATGTTACCCTGATGACCTCACAGCGATATAATCAGAGTTATTTTCTCTGACTTTACAAAATTCCTCCAGAGGAACAGAAGATCTGCAGCCAAGTGAAAGGGAGGGCCCCAAAAGTGCCTTTAATTTAATGTTATCTCGTCAGGACGATGTGAAATCACAATACGAGAAGGCCATAATGCATCAAAGAGACATGCAAAATATCCCTAAAAGTGATACAAAATCCAATCACTGTGGCCAATAATGCAACATCCTCTTTATTAGATCGAGAAACCGGAACCCCAGTGGCCCCTCAGCCCTTCTACTTCCAGCATCCCTGCCTTCATCTCAAGTGCAAATTAGTGGAATATCTCTTAATATCCAAGTAATAATTTATACTAAGATAATTACACACTATATGCTGAATGCATTTCTAGCTCGTGGGCAGATTTCTAATGTGTGCAGCTAATTTGCTGCTCAATAAAAAAGTTGAACATCGCTTTTTGATTGATTATACAATCTGCGTATTATAGGAGTCTCCTGAACAGGAAATGGGAACTACTTGCTACAACTTACTCCAAAAAGTGGAAGCAAAGTGTTAATTCACACTAAACTAATATTATCAGCTGATCGCTCTGTAAGAAGGTCAATCAGGACTGCCACCGAGCGACTCTATTTGAGTGACCCGACCCTTTAAGATGAATATTTGACTGTGCACAGACTGAGTGATTCTCCTGCTGTCTTACATGAATGAGGCAGGTTAATTACTGACAATGTCATTCTGGTGTCAAGAAGGTCAAAGCAGCAATGGCAGCATGGGGTTAGTGTCAGTCAGCACACACACATACACACACACACACACAGACACAGCAGGGCTCCGTCATTCAGTCAGTGTAAAACCCCAAGAGGCCGACAGCGCGGCTCTTAAAACACCCCCCCCCCCAATGCTAAAGATCCTTGTTCAGGTTTCCATGACTGCAGTTTACAGCAACACAACACTCCAGCCACAGAACCGCTGTTTTTGACAAACACATACCTGAGGGTGTGAGCATGCGGCAAACAAGAACTAAACATGGACCCGGACACACCACGTGACTCCAGGAGGCCACGGCAGGGTCGGTTAAAATAACCCCGCTAACATATGTCCCATCAGCACCTGCCGAAGCGGACAGAGGAACGATCTGAGAGATGCTGCAGACACGTGCGTGCGTACACGCGATTCTGATGGCGAGCACGCAGCGAACGTGGACACTCCCGCAGGGTTCAGCGGCCGAACATCCCGGGACGCCTCCCGTCAGGCGAGATGCTCACTGCGCTCGGCCGATATCGATCTGACACCTTAGACTCCGAGCTGAGGTCAGGGGTTAGTGACAGCCCATTATTCAGAGTGAAAGCCAGTGTTTGGTCAGTGTCTGAGCCCAGGTGATGGTCTGACCTCGCTGTCGTCCATCTTAGAAGCTGAGGGACGGAAGGTGAAGTTTAAGAAGTCTCTCAAAAAACTCAATTCCCCACGAAATGCTTCATTTCTTCATCCCCGCGCTCGCTCCATCTTTGTGTTCTGCAGGCGTTTCATTGTCTTCCACTTGATGGGCGGCGCTGCTAAATCAATAAAGTTCAATACTTTTTCTTTTTTTTTCCCCGTCCTGCGTTCTGAATAAATCTATCGCTGTATAGGTAATTCCTTACACATATTGTAAAATTACATACGAACTTGATTCAATTAAATAAAGCTTTATTTAATTAGAATTTAGTGAAATGAAGTAAAAGTAGTTATTTTTGTTTCTGTGTAACGGGGTTTAAGTTTCATATGTTTCATGTTTAATTCTCCAGGAGGCAAACTATTAAATTAGTAAGAGGAGGAGACACGCTGGCCAAAAAGGTTTGTCCAATTCAACCTGCCCTGAGGTGCACACATCACATCACATCACAACAACAAAAACACAAAACTTCAGAAAATGCAACATTTCACTTGATATAAAAAAAAACATTTTTTTTCTTTTTAAAATGATGGAATTCAAGTCGATGTCATTTCCTGTCTCCAGACCCCTCCCAGCAGCGTCCTTGCCTGAAATTTCAACTGAATTTTAAAAGGATGGAAGGAGAGGTTGAAATCGTGATTGTTGTATTTTCTGAAACATCGTTGTGTTTCTCCTTTTCTCGTTCCGCTGTGGACCTCGCGGCCACCTTAGAAAGAGCGCCAAACACGTGGGAAACCACAAACTGTGGGTGTCCACGCACAAGCACTCCATCTTTGCAGCTGAATGAGCCCATTTTTTTCTGCATTTAACACAAATTTTTCTTAATAATTTAATGTACCACAAATATACAGTGAGTCCAAGTCCAAATACATGCAATGAATTTATTCAAAAGTAGATCTATGTCTATGACAGCACTCTGTTGACTTAAGCCTTCTAATTGGGTATCGATGCCGTTATCCTTTCCTTTCCTTTCCTTTCTGTTTGGCATAAACAAAATGTTACAATGAAACTTCAGCCAGTAAAATAATACAAAGGAGAAAAGCAGTGAGACGCACAAGCAAAACTAGTGCGCACACGCACACACACACACAGACACAGACACACACAGAAACCCAGATGCGAGCTAGCCTAAGCTGCAGAGAATTCTACAGGAAGGCCCCACCTGAAGCATGTTTAACTAACATGGCCCTGATCC
This sequence comes from Pterophyllum scalare, assembly GCA_024447675.2. Taxonomy (NCBI): domain Eukaryota; kingdom Metazoa; phylum Chordata; class Actinopteri; order Cichliformes; family Cichlidae; genus Pterophyllum; species Pterophyllum scalare. The sequence continues at coordinate 10,143 of JAMQGT020004363.1, read as the reverse complement.
TCACTTGGCGGGGCCAAGACTCTGACCTACGACCTCCCTCCCCAGGGGCGATCCAAGCCCCCTGTGCAGCCCTATCACTTTACTGCACCCCAGGGAGCCACGGCCCTGCCCTCACGCCCACCCTTTGGCCCAAAACACTCTAAACCCACAACCAGGACCGGGTGGTGGTGGTGGTGGGGACACAATGGTGACGAGAGGAGCCCACAACGTCTGGACTCAATCACCCACCCATGACAAGCCTGCAGTGCATTCACACACACACACACGCCACTACGACTGCATGCAAACACACACCCCAACACCAGCACTTATCCACCAGTGAGGTCTCGCACACATCAAAGTGCAGTGGAGCTGACTCGGCTGAGTAATAGGCGTTCTGTGGGGAGATGGTGAAATGCTAAAAACTCAGGCTTGGAAAAATTGTTGTGTTCAAGGTTCTGGAGGTGGAGGGGTGGAGATGGGGGGGGGGTTGCATGTGAGGTCTAAAGACAGAGAGAGAGGCTAAAATGGAAGCGGCAGAGTGAAGGATTAGCTAGTGAAAGAAGCAGCCAAAATAATGTGAGAAAACGAAAAGGACAGAAAGGAGGGCGCACATCCTTGATTTAAAACTCCCACAGGTCTTGTATACAAACCAGGAGGTCTGTGTGTGAGTGTGTGCCTTTCTGAGTTTGTTTGGGATTTAATATTCACAGTCTCGATTGATTTTGCAGGCTCGCAGCACCACTGGTTCTCCTTCTTGAGAAATCTTTTGTCAGAATCCTTGTTGTCCCTTCACGCTGAGAAGCATTCCAGTGGAAAAGCACGACTCATGGCTTCCGTTAATTTGCCTCTGTAATTTTTTCTGATTATCATGATTACTATGACTCTCATGTCATGGTGGTCCCTCAAGGTTTTCCTGGTGGAATCACCTAAAAAAAAAAACAACCAAAAAAACTGGTAACTGTTTATTTTTTATGACTCCTCCATTTCCCTTGTGATTTCCAGGAATCTTTTCCAATTAATTTCATAAAAATTAGCCAACAATTCTCCTGCATAGAGATTTTTTTTTTTCTGGCAGAAGTCAGGAAACATCCTGCTGCTGTTGATGAAAATTACTAGGAGACTTCAAAAGTCCCATGCAATTTGATACTAATTACAAGGCAAATTGAGACTGTGTTACTACAGTTATTAAGCTGCCACTCATCGTGCTGAAGATTTTAAGAAAAAAGAAGGGAAAAACTGTTATTGCCCAGTTTCCTGGAAATACAGAAGCAACAGAATAATTGAGTCGCGTCATTTCACCAGTCGATATGTAGCCATCTATCCATGCAGTAGCTTTGTTATTGCTGGATTAAAAACTGTTTTATAGCGTGAAGCTGTTGTTGGTGCGGCAGTCATTGCTAAAGTTATAAAACTAATAAAGTTTGATGTGTTCACTGTAAAGGATGGCGGTGGGAGAACCACTTAGGAGGCCACGCTCTCTCCACTTTACATCCAACAGCAGGCCCAGAAAAAACAGCACATGTAACATCGTGTAAGGGCTAAACATAGAAGCATCCCTCCGAGTGCTCCGCATGCCAGCGCCAAGCTGCACCACCTGGCCCGCTCAATCCGGCCCCCGAAGGGTCCCATCAGCCCCATCCCCATGACACAGAATGTCTGTCAGAGTCTCGTCCATCAGCTCGCAAACCGGAGACTATCTCAGATCTGCGCATACCTCCTTAAGAGAGCCTCGGCTCGGATTCACACATGCCGCCTTTAGAAGTCCTGAGTTCAGTTTCGCACGCTCCTCCTTAAGAGGCTGTATTTCATATTCACACCCGCCGCAGCATTCCAGTGTCAGCGCCGGTGGAGGCCATGTTCCTCTTTCACATATTTGGCGCAGTGAGAGGCGCGCACTCGCTGAGGTAATGGCCCATCTTTTAGGACCTCCAGTGGGCAAATTTCAATGCATATAAAGCGGTTTCCTGCTGCTGAGGAGCGTAAATGAAGGTGAGAGGTGCACTAAAATTTCACGTGAATATACACCTGCTGGTGCTGATGCACACAGAGGCAGCAGGATACAAAAGTTTAGAAACAGATTTATGACCAAAGAGAACAACTAAAATTCAGCCCTTAATTTTGTCAAGTATTTATGGTAACAAAAGAGATGCATAATTAAGATTTAAATAACTAAAAAGCAGTGCCGTGGGGATTCAGTAAAATGTATCCAGGCAGCTCTGGATTATCAAGAGATATTGTTCCTCGGAAACAGTGTGTGCAGCAGTGAAACACTGCAGTGTGAAAAGTGGTAAACTCTCCGTAGACACAAAATTTAAGGAAAGAAACATGAACACAAACCCAATCCGCCCACGCATGCATGACTTTTGCAGACACAGCTCATATTATTCAGAGAGCGGCAGAGACCTGGCCCAGGACGAAGCAGACCGGTCCGATACGGTGGACCCGCCAGAAAAAAATACCGCCAGCTGCTGTCCAACAGCTGATCAGCATTAAACCAAACCAAGCCCACTTGCATACACAGACACGCCTTCTAATGCTTTCAATAAACGCACATCAACGAAACATGTGGTCAGCAAACACGTCCTCCTCGAATCTTTTGCAACACCTGACATCCGGTCTCTCTCTCCAGCCTGCTCTCTGAACTTCACAGCTGACCCCGGATCAGCTATCGCGGCGTTCCCCCGCCACGATGAGCGCCACCTCGGCTGAATCCGGGCCAGTGGTGAAATTTCTAGATAGGAACCACATGTCAGCAGCTGCACGTCAGTTTGAGGAAGGATTTACTGCGCCTATGTGATGATGGAGAGAGGGCCGTAAAGGAGAGATAGAGCCGCTGTTGATAGATCACCTCACCGCAGGCCGGCTTCCATCTGAGAACACAAGCAGATGACTTTTTAACCTCCACACCTTGCCAAAGGGAAGGAGACGTAAGACAGATGTGTATCTTTTTCTTTCTTTTTTTTTTTGGAAATGTCCTTTTTTCCCCCCATTCATGCTGCATTTCTCTACAGTATGCGCCTGGGTTAAATTAGGCATTTGGCGGCAACTAAATCCGCCCCTCCACCCGTCATTATCACTGTATTTTAGGGAGCAGACTGCAGCGATTAGCCCTAGCCCCTGAACCGTGGGCCACCTCATTTAACACACCACTTGATGTAATCGTTATTGGAGAGAAGATACTAGCCTGCTGTTCAGACTGCAACAACTCTCTTCTCTGTCTCACTCTGACGGCTCCTCGCGACACCGTCACTGCCTGCGCTTGTTTGTGAGGCCGAAAATAAGAAGAAGAAATATCAAGATTTGGCTCAGCCCTAACTGATGTGTTGTGGAAGAGATGATTCGAAAGGAAAAAAGGAAACACGGAAAAGGAGACAGTGGTGCGTGTGAGCTTTGTGATTTGCAGGATTGTGAGGCTGTGATGGTTCTTCTATGTCTGGGCTAAACATAAGTGTTGGCTGAAAAGCATTTCAATAAAGCTTACATCCTTGTTTAATAATTGATACAGACGTGCTGCTGTGCTTGCAGACATCCTCCAGTCTGAGAAACAGTCGCCTGAGTAAGTTTGATTATTGTTAACTTAGCCAGGTGCCCCAGGCAATCCCTACTAATAGCAGGGCATCGGTGATTGGTTAGAGCAACACAGAACAAACATTTCCCAGATAGCGGACACGACTGGGCCCCATTCTGGCTACTAACATGTGGCCCCGGTAAATGTTGTGTGAGCTAGACGTGGCTCAAAACTCACAAGCTTGGCTTGAAATGGGCGTTTTGTGGACCGGAGTTTGCTTAAAAAGCCACAACACACTTGATATTTGGCCTTATGTGGCTAACATGAGGCGGCCAGGCTCACCTCCAGTCAAGGCCAAATGTGGCCCATAAAAAACTGAAGTGGGCCAAACGTTCACTGCTAAATGGGCGCTCTCAAATATAAGCCCACTCACGTGAGGACTGAGCGGCTATCGGGTCAGTGCCCATGCGAGGAATTCAAAGAAATGATCCGTGTGTAAAAACTATGATATGGAAGCAATTAAAACTCTTCTATATTAAAATAACTCATGCTTAGCCAATAACCTGTTTGTTATTGTGAACTGTGAACAGCAGTTCATCTTCTGGTCTTCTGGTCATTTCCAGCACAGCTCAGTTTGCTGCCCCGCAGTGATCGGAGCAGTTTTCTTTTTAAGGAAAACTGCTGTTACTTGCTGCTGTTCCCAGAAACAACCGCGTCGGATGATTCAGTCAAGACTGAAATCTTAAATTTGACATATCGCAGCATATATTCTTGCCAACACAGGCCTTTATTTTTGTTAAAATGGAGTTCTTTCTCCCTACTTTCTCCAAATGTCTGCTTATAAGGGAAGGCTTAATTGCTAGGTTTACCTTGCAATATAAAAAGCCTGGGACGACTGGTATTGTGAACTGTCACTTTATAAATAAAATGGGACTGTACTGAATATAGCCTACTGTAGAGTAATTAATTTTAATATTACGCTATTGATTTAATTATGCTTGAAAATCATCAAATCTCTGCTTCCCGACATAGGAGAGATGTAGTTTCACAGACAAGAAGACAAAGGGAGATGTGAAAGTGGGAAAAATGAGGAAAAAAATGAAGAGAGAAAATTGAAAATGAAAGATTTAAAAGAGGAAAAGAGCTCAAACACATTCAGTGGGAGTCTCGGGGTGGAGGGTTGGATAAATATACTCCCCTTCACCGAATGATAGGCATTCTCATCTCTCATATACCCCCTGGGGAGACAGAGAGAGCAGAGCAGGGCTGGACTTGCCATCTTAACCCTTCGTCCGTGCTCATTTTACACTAGCATCCTTTTCTTCGTCTCTCCGCCTGCTCTCCTTTCACTCCCGCTCAGGGCTGCCATCTCAACCCCGCATCTCTGATCGCTTTAATACAACCCCGAACCTTCTGCCTCGTCCTCCGTCTCCCTGCCCTATCGCCGCCATTAGCAGCCCGCTCTCTCCTGTCCTAAATGGCATGTGACCGCCATTATCGCCTTGTGGAAAGAGTGCCATCATCATGTGTGCCATCATTTTCATCCATAACCATTAGGAACATTGTAAAAAGATACGACCACTCACACGTTGTCTTCGAATAATGGACTGTGGGCACACGGTTGGACTGCAGCTGCTCGCCAGAACCAGCAGACGCTGTCATTACTTTTTACGACTTTGAGTACTTCGGCCCTTAATGTACATCCTTCCTGTCCTTCAGGGTTTGAAGCCGGGGGAGTAGGGACGATTAGCGGTGAGAAAGACCATCCGGTTGTCAAAACAACCACAGGTTTGATCTCTCCACCAATTACCAGAGCTCGGAGCAGAGTTTTACAGCTTAATCAATGCTGCTGTTATTTGACCAGGGAGGGGCTGCAACTCAATAAAGTGGTATCCTGTTTCATTAAAATCACATCATGATCTGGTACTGCTGCTGACCTGTGGTGCATGATTCACTTACAGAACGTATATAATTTCTAAAGGAACACTTTTAAGCAGAGCCCGGCCGAGAGAGCATTTTTAAGGCTGATACCAATACCGATATTTAGCGATTTAAAAATCTGATATCTTGACCATTATTTTTTTTTTCTTTCAGACACAGATTTCCCTAAAATTTATTTTGTGTTATTAGTGAGTCCTTACAAAGAAAATATGCCAGTGCAGTTTAAAAGTGAACTTGTTATGCTCTGCCCGACTACGCTTTTTGTTGTGTTTGTAGCACTCCAAGCACATGCTGCTAAAAGTGAAGTTGCAGAGTGCCCTCTGGTAAAAACACTGTGCAACACCAACATTGCTTATGTCAGGCTCTACATTTTAGCAGGTCTGTCTTTATAGACTACTGCAACTTCTGAATAGGATCGCCCAATTCCACTCTTTGTCGTGTGGTTCAAAAGAGCTGTGCAGCTTGTAACCGGCAGAAATAAGAAAACAGTGACTTAATATGCAGAATGAGAGCACGTGATGCTTTGTTTAGTCTTTCAGCATGCTGATCTTTGTTAACAACTTGCATCTATGCATTATAGACTGCCTACAATACCACGGCTGCGGATAAGTATTGGAAAAATGAAAAATTTCCACCTCAGGCTCTCAGTCGAAATGTTAAGCGAGCACTACAGTGAGGAGACGCTACGGTTAAGGTTAAAAGTAACACGAATATCTGCACCAAACACTCTATCCACCAGGTTCCCCCCATTTCACTGAAGGCATTAATGTGATCCTTGAGGTGGGTAGCAGGATTCTCCCTATAGGGACCCTGAAGTCTCTACAAAATGTGATGCCTGATCTGTTTTATCAGCTGTGCAATGGCAGGCCCACTTCACTATGCGCGTACCCATGTCACTGTTTTCAAAAAGCGAGGAACACAATGGCTATTTGTTGTATGCTGAGACCAAATGTGAAACATCGAATTGAGATCAGCATCAAACCTATAAGGACCTTAGCTATATTACAACACGGCCATTTCTGAGACGGAGGCAAAACTTTAAGGGGTGTCTGAGAAACATTCAAACTGGAAGTCAGTGATAATCCTGAAAAATCTAGAATATCTGTTGCTTTTCGAGGTTATTTAATAAATGTGGGCTTATCTCAGAGTCACGGATGCTGACAAGTGTCACCAATCGCCAAAAATCAGCAAAGCTGGCCGCACGTCTTTGTGTGTGAATCAGCCAAAGGGCCAGAGTTTAAAATGACTTAGACCCAGCATCAGTCAGCACACAGAGTACGGTACACACACCGCTCTCAGCACGTTAACACACACACACACACACACAACACTTCATGGGCTCAACACTCCTCAGATAGTGTTTACCCTCCGAACAACAGCCAATTACATGGACAGGGAGGCTTTCAGCAGCTAACCCAGAGCCACTGTAATCACAGAGACACAAACATTTGGACATATTTTATGTTATTCAACACAGCACTGTTTGGATTCAATTAAATATTATCAAAGAGAAGAACATAACTCACTGCACAGATAAATATGCTGTTGAAGCCATTTTTCAACAGAGACTTTAACTTTTAAACATCCTGAACTCCATCAGTGAAACGATTTCTCCAATCAACCATTTTCTTTTATTTTCACACTATTTATAAGGCACGTTGATGAAAACTACTTGACAGCAAGCCTGGCTGTTTCAACCCTGTGAGAGCCCCGGGGTAAAATACGAGCTGTGGGCAGCTATTAACCCTGTTTATACCACTCTCTGAAATATTTCTCTTATATGTCATGTATGTGACGCATATTCCTAAACATACCGTCACTTCAATTATCCTCCCATGCAGTTCTGTGTTCTCCCGTTACACTCATAATTAGGCATTTTTTTGAACTCACAGTTTTGAAGCTGTGATTTTTAAAGCAGGCAATTATGTTACACTTTAAAAGATACTCTTGGCGGCATATGTTTCCATACTTTCTTGGCTTACGACACCATAAAGTCACGTAGCGTTAGCCGCCCAATTGAGCAAAAATGGAGGTAAAGGTCAGAGACTTTTATTGGAACTTAGCCGCTTCTGCTAAGTTGCCTGTAGGGTAAGATTTCCAGGTTCTGCTGACTCGCTGTGCGATGACTCGTAGCAGTGTCTTGGTATTTATTATTTTCACATGCAGCACCTGAAAATTGCCTCAGCTTTCCTGTAATTAGTACCAAATTTATCTTTCTAAACGAATCTGTTACATTTTTCTCAACAGGAAATTAGGACAAAAACTTCAAAACCATTTTATTGTTCCTTAATCCAAAGATTAATCTCTCCCATACTTTTTCCAGTAATGACAGACTAATGGCTCTTTCCTCTTTAAAAAAGATCTTCGAGATGACTAATTGTCTAAAGATTTCTTGGTTGACCACAGAGCCTAATGATTAATTAGTTGAGCAATCAGCCGAGCAGCAGCGGCCCATTAATTCAGTTTAAATGAACTGCTTTTCTTGCTTGCTTGGGTATAAACTACTCTTTTTATGACACAAAGGAACAATTCAGTCTCGCCACCGTTGCATTCGCATTAACTTCAGCGTTGGCTGAGGTCGCTCGCTTCGTGGCTTCAGTAGAGATGTCACCTCGCACATTCAACCTGTCCGATCGCAGGGCCAGGTCATCGCAGCTGAGAAGAGATCTCGGTTTAACGCCCACAGGTCACGGAGTGCACCTTCCTTCTGTCATTAGGCGCTTTCTGAGCCTAACCCGGGGAGTAACTCGAGCTCTGCCCTGCAGGCGGCTAATCTGCCTCTACAACGCCTTTTTGTTGCTCTGACAGCCCGAGCGATCATCATTCAGATAGTGCAAACTACTCCGACCTGAGCGCCATTCACGCAGACGGCATCGCTGAGTGCGCCGTGTGTTTGAGTAGGTGTGCTTTTGTGTGCGAGTCAAGGTCGCAGGAAGCACATTTGATAAACAGCTTGTTTATCCACATACACATCCATATGACCACGGTCTCTTTTGTGGTCATATGTATGCATATGCGACATTTCCAGGTGCCACTTGCCGTGAGGCTGCAGCCCTCACACGCAGGTCAACTGCTCTCACGTGCAGGTAAAGACTCAAATCCCCATAATCCCTCAAACTACTGACACATGCAAACAAATATCCAGCTTATTGATAAGACATAAGAGTCTAGTTGTGTGATAATAGAGGTAATTAACATTTCATGTTCCCGTGCAAGGTACAAATTCAATCATGCATCTTTTTGCAATTACATGGTAACAAATGTATCAAATTACCTGTTGCACTTTATTTTCTTTCATTATTTGTCCTCCAACTTTGTTTTATTTTTTCAGTTCTCAGAAAAAAGTCTGAATTCTGGGATTAAAGGTGGAATTCTGACTTTTTCTCTGAACTATGGGGGGGGAATTTCTGAGATTAAAGTTGGTTCCAGTGGTCCTATTCCTCTTCCACATCCCTCTGTTACATTAAACCTACTCAGCGCTGCAGTTTTAGTTTCAATATTCAGCATTTTAGGCAGGACATGAGGCGCTTGAATTTAAAGAAGTAGCACATAAATGAATTTGGTCCCTAATGAATAATAGTTAAGATATTTAAGAATAAACAGGCAGCCGGTGTGACATAAAAACAAAGTGAAAGGAAAGCTGGTTGAGATTCTGGCAGTGACGCAGGTTAGCCAGAGGCAAACAAACTAAGGAAACAATAAGAATTGCCTTCAACAAGCTAGAGAGAGGGAAATACGCACACACCCACAGTGTCTGCTGCATTCCTGTGTGCCTCCTGGCTCTCGTCCCACCACACTTGTCACCGGACAGCGCAGGGCCCCGCAGTGTGCACCCGGCCGGCCCGAAGAGGCTCTCACGGGCCTGTTAGCATGCAGATGGTGTCAAGTGACAAGAGCCGGAGCTGCAGGGACGCAGATGGAGGCCGGCGGCCGCTCCGGCCTCCAGATTCGAGAGTTTGTTTCCAAGAAACGGCCGACTTCTCACAGGGAAAACAACTCCGCTTCAGCTCGACGGCGAGCAAGAAAGTCTGGCTTCAGATTGTTTATCATCAGTTAAACTTATGTCCTCAGTGTGAATGTTAAAAAACTAACATTTATATTACTGTTACTTGCTTGAGGCAACAGCAGTAGATTACATTTTTTAGTTCTAAGTAACTTTATTGATATTTACCGTCAAGTACATTACCTTCATATTTTACACCCCTCCAAACTTAATAATAATAAAAGCAATACCTCATAAATTTAAAATGTCTTCGCAGCAACAGTGGAGTTGTCTGAATCCTAAATTCAGGGTTTGACTGAAGCTTAATACGTCTTGTTCTTCAGCGCAGTAATAAAAATGTCCTCACACGGGTTAACGACACCACAGACACACACGGTGACATCTGGGTGGACAAAGCTGGAGTCAGACGGACGGACACAGCGGTGGCGGTGGTGATGTGTGTGTGTGTGTGTGTGTGTGTGGGGGGGGGGGGGTCTTAATTGGAAGGAACAGCTTTTCTCTTTTCATCTCAGCAGCAGATGTGAAGCAGGTTTCAGACAGACTGCACATGAGGAGAATGTAAATGACCTTTCTGACCTTTTTCGCCCATCAGACCTGGATCTCGGTCTCTTTTTTTTTCATGGTAGATTTATTTTTTTTAAAAAGGAGGGGGGGGGCAATATCTGGACATTTTTCTTTGTCCTCCACTGTGTTTTGGCCCACCCAGTTC
>JAMQGT020004362.1:0-126689 GCA_024447675.2 Pterophyllum scalare | reverse complement strand
TATGTTTTGCATGTACTTCGTTCAGTTGACGTATTGTTATACTGTATATATGTAAATATTTGTTCTTTGTGTTATATTTTGGTTTGGACAAATATATATTTAGCTTTTCATTTGGTTTTGTTAAACTTAGGTCTTTCTAAATACTCACCTGAGGCAGGCAGAGTGTAAAAGGAAGCCAGCTGCTTTCAGAGCGTTGCTGTGTTTTGAATTCCGGCTCTAATAATAAAAGGTCACAACTCGGTGGATTTCAACCTCAAACCTTTTTTGTTTGAACCTGAAGCAACTGCTGGCTAAACTGAGAGCGCAACGCCACATTTAAAAAGTTTTAACCTCATTGTAATTTCAGTTGAATGACACTGAAGCTTATCTACTTGTCCAGCTCAATACCAATCCCCACGCTCCTGCTCTCTGGAGATCACTTCCTGGATGTTCTCTTCTGACAGCTGATTGGCTGGAGACATCAAACCGTCAAACTGTATGTTGTGATCTATGACCTGCAGCCCAATCTATAACTCATGGGGAAAAAGCAATTGTTGAGAAATGTGCAGGAAGCAAAGTTTAAGTGTCTATGCTGTAATGAGAAATGCTTGATTTATAGTACTGCACTAAATCTGCACTATAGCCTCAGATGCACCTTCTCAAACTGTAACTAGACAAAGCGAGTATCCAGTGCAGACATGCCATTTTTCTGGTTTTCATAGTAGTGACAATCTGTATATAAACTCATCAGGTTATCATATTGAGTGTGTTTCAGTAAAGTTCAAGATATTTTAGCTCCAAATCCGACAATATCAGTGCAGTTTCACCTTTCACCTATGGGAATGCAACACTGTACTCTGAATTAAACTCAAAAGGTTAACATCAAAAACTGAATTTCAGCAATTCCAGATATGACGGCTCATTCACTGGAAAGCTTTCTAAGGACTTTTCGAGCTGCTGAACAACCACTAAATAGCACATATCCAGTGTTCTTTGCTCATCTTCTTGACAGGCTGCAAAACAAAATCCCACTACATGTATTATGTACATGTTCACATCATAGCTCTGAGCAGAGGTGGGCTCATGCTAAAGCTTCCCAGCATATTTGATTTGACTCTGGTTTGTGGCAACTGTTCCCAAATCAAAAATCACTCAATCTTGAGGTGGAACTTTGAACATTTCAAGTAACCTAAAGGCAGCACATCCACTATCACTTTGTTCTACTCCCAAGGCTTACAAAAGTGCAAAGATCATCCAGGAAAGGACACCACCATTCAAGCTGTTGTTGACTGTTTATACAGAGAGCATGTCCAATAAAGAAAGCAAAGGAGGGTAATCATACATCAGAATATCCACGGGGCATTATGACTCGAATCTCTCCACAAACAGTGGAGGCAGAAGTTAGTGTCACGTGTTGATCACACACACACACACACACACACACACACACACACACACACAGAGCAGAGACCTGTAGCAAAAAGAGATGAGGCCGCGATGACAGTTACAGATTACAATGGTGCCAAACAGTTTCACCAAAAGTGTGTGTTCATCACAATGTCCACAATGCTTCACAGTCAAAAGGCTCTTCACAGATTGTTTGTCCAGCTCACCGCAAGCCGGAATTGCCGACCAAGGCAACGAAAAAACCAACATGAAATATTACAAAGCACATTCAACAGTGAATGACTCATCGAGAGCTGAAACCTATCACACTGATAAAAACGAGTGGAGGGGCACGGAGACGCCACGCTTCTATCCTCCAGCGGCACTTCCCCGAACAGAGCTGTCGAGGATGACAAGCCCCTCACAGGCTGGGCTCGGATGTCGGTGGGGGGTTTTGTCTTGACCAAACACGGCCTGGTGGAAAAAGCTGCACTCAGTCAGTGAGACAGATGATGTTTTGATGTGGGTGGCCCTTTTGAACATGAACACTTTGGGGTTTTTCTGAAGCCTATTTACGCACACACACACACACACACACACACACACACACACACACACACACACACACACACACACACACAGGCAGTCTAATGTGCCAGCACTGCTGAGGAATAATCTGGGGAGGCGTTGCATAGCTGTAGGCAAATGGGGAGAAGTGGACCACTGTCTGACCTCAGCCCTGCTCCAGTGAAAGATGGGAGGGAAGAGCAGCTAAGGAAGGAAAATTTGGGTGAGAAAACAACCCTCTTCATGGTCTGGGGAACAAAACTAGCTGAAATGCAGACAGAAGTGCTGTAACCAAAAGAATAAATTCTACTGCTTAAAGCTGGAAGTAGTTAAAACTCCAGTAATATGTGTGTGTGTGTGTGTGTGTGTGTGTGTGTGTGTGTGTGTGTGTATTTAATGACTTTGTTGTTTAAAACATTTGGCTTGTGGTCATTATGACAGTGGTCAAACTATAGAGTTGTTCTACATACTACACGTTTTGCTGGCGTTTTATTCTCTTTAATCTCTTCCACATACACTTCCCACAGGCAGGTGACTTGAAGAATATTGATTACTGCTCACGGCAGCAGCAGCCACCACCAGCAAAACAATGTGACCCCGCACACCGCAAAAGTGTTAATGAAAGGCTTCAGGAACACAACATGGAGCCCAGTGTGATGACCTCGCATTCAGACCTGCCAGATCCAAATCCAACTGAATGTTCAAAGGGTGGCACAGGAGCAAGCTCGGGGTGGCTGTAGCTCAGGAGGCAAAGGTGGTCACCTACTAATCGCAAGGTTGGCCATTTGATCCCTGGCTGCTCCAGTCTGTGTGCTAAAGTAGCCTTAGGCAAGACACCAAATCCAAAGTTGCTCCCCGATCCAACCGTCGGAGTACGAATGTGTGTGAATGTTAGATAGAAAGCAATTAAGCTTAGAAAAAAGTGCTTGGGTGAATGAGGCATGCTATGTGAAGCACTTCGAGTGCTCAACATAGAGTAGAAAAGCGCTATATAAGAACCAGTCCGTTTGCATGTATGCTATAAAAAATGGTAAACTCTTAAAGAATATGGGGAAAATGTCAAACATGAAAACTGGGCTCTCTTGCAATATTGTTCTTCAACAGAGCAAGCTGTGTGTGATCGTAAGCATCTTCGGCACGAATGATTACTACTACTACTATTTGGCCTGAATCCCAAAATGTTCACAGAAGAACTCGAGAACCTCATCGGGGCTGCCAAAGAGATTGTTGCAAATGACTTATGATAGCACACACACACTTGTTTGCTGTGTATGCATGATGTTCTGTATTACGCAGTTCATTTGATTTTTTTTTTAAGATATTAGTTTCAAGCAGACACCACAGAGAAATCTTTGGCAGATTGACAGGATGAAATTGTGCCACAGTTCACTGCTACTTTCAGCTTCTCACCACTAAATATACTATGAAGAGTGTATAAATCGATGTGAAATGGAGGTCTCGTTTGAAGTCAGTTTCCAGGCCAGTCTCAAAGTCACAATATAAAGATAACAAATGTGAACAGCAGTCTCCGCTTTGTATGAGTACACTCTTTTCTCAATGGACGAGAACATGAAACAAATTGTGAGCTTTATCGCAAAGCTGAGATTAAAAGTTTAGAAATGGCAACATAAAAAGGTGAGCTGATGCAAATGTACCACACTACAAAACAATAAAGCACAGATACCAAAAACTCACAGGAAGTAATAGTCTGACCAAGAGGAAGACAGGACTATTTATACACAGAGGACTAATAGCGAAGTAGACAGATAGGTAAACAGACAGGTGAGGGTCGAGGCACAGCTGAACATCAACAGAGACGGGAAGTGACATATTTTGACTTGCGTTAGTTTATTCAACGTTTCATGTAGCCATTCCATGTACTCACCTGAGGGAGGTAGAGTATAAAAGGAAGCCAGTTGCTGTCAGAAGGGTTGGTGTGTGTGTGTTTCTTTGTGAAGTCCTGCTTCAAAAATAAATCCCTACTGTCTCCATATATCTCCATCTTTGGGGTTCCCCCCCTTAGAGGTCAGGGTTTCTGCAGCACAAGCAAAGACAATCGCTTTTGCTTTTTTAATGGACCGAAAACTTTTTCTCTTGCAATGGAAATCAGACAAACATCTTTTAATATCTGGATTCGAGAAATGCTGTCTATGCTGCAGTTAGAGACACTAAGGGACAGTAGAGCCGATATCCTGGAAAATTTTAAAGCAACCTAGTCGCCTTTTATCGAATATATTAAAAACCTGAGGCCAACATAATACACACATTGTCTTGTTAGTGCAGGCAATCCTGATATACTCATAAATAGATTGTAAGTTTAAGGAAAAAGGGCCTTTTCCTCTTCTCTTCTTATATATGTGCATTCATTGTGTTTATCATGTTTTCTTTCAATTTTCTTCTACTTTCTGTCTTCTACTTTCTTTTTATTTTTCTGTTCTTGTGTATTTGTAATCTGAGGGGGGTGGGTGTGGGGAACATTTCCTTGCCCTCTGTTTCGTTAAATGAAGATGGATGGATGGAAATTAACTGAAGGTTTTGTAGTTCATTGCATAACATTTGTTTGCATGACTGCTGAAATTAAGCAAAATAACAGTGCTGATATCAGTCATTTAGCTCAAGATCGGTGGACATGATGCTCAACTTTGATGCAAGTGACTGAAGGGACCATCAATGAGAGAGAAGAATACTGTTGATTGACATATGGTCTGATAGTAAATACATCAGGTTGCCTAGGCAATTGGAGCCTGGATTGTCCACAAATGACCAGGTAAAGCGACGAAGACGTGCACATCCATCATCAAAAAAGGGTGCTGGACCAAAAATGAGCAATGTGAAAAGGAAGTCCACTTTGACTATTTACCTGATTATTTATTATATTCACGTGCTTGATTGGATGCTGCTGTTTCTCTTTTTTCTGTTTTTCCTTAATTGGGCAGTAGGCACTCTCAACCACATGACTCTTCAAGTAGTGGGCGGGTATAAATAATGTGTTTCCTGCAAATTGTAAATTGTTAAGTCTGAAAAAGGGCAGCTGTGCCTGAAACGTCACTTCATTCAAGGTTTTTGTATTAAACTTTCATTCAGAAGCTCTCTTTGTGGGCGAACTTCCTTTCCAGATCACAAATGACCAGCTGTCAGCGTTTTCAGCTTAAATGCTCCAAGAGGCTCCAACAGCACAAACACAATGGAGATGTCCAGTTTAATGACTGGAAATGGAGAACAAGGCCTAGCAGACTCCATCAGCTTCACCCACCTGTGTCAGGACACCTCCCACCACACCCCTGACTCAATTATCCAGGTGAATGAACTATTAAA
This sequence comes from Pterophyllum scalare, assembly GCA_024447675.2. NCBI lineage: Eukaryota > Metazoa > Chordata > Actinopteri > Cichliformes > Cichlidae > Pterophyllum > Pterophyllum scalare. The sequence continues at coordinate 121,442 of JAMQGT020004362.1, read as the reverse complement.
AACCTTCTTCTCCCTGGCTGTAAATATTCTCGTTAGTGCTGTAGAGTTCAAGTGGCCATTAGAGGAACTGCAATTTTTGCAACTTCTAATTGCGCTTTTCAGCTTCAGTCACATTATCATTATGACGGGCTGTGTGCGACCTCTAGTGGCTGTGTGAATAATTGATTATTCACGAGTCCCATTTTTTCATTAACCAAACAGAAGGGGAAGTAAAATGAAACACAAGACGCTAGAGACAATGCACTATCAAAATAAATCAGGAAGTGACCATAACTAAACGGGAAAAGGAAGACACATTAATTAACTTAACACAGGGAAGTTGACACAAGAGCACAAGACAAAACACTGAGTGAACAAATGAAACTGTAAAGCTAAAGACTCCAAAATAGTAAAGAAAAATAAAGATTAATGAACAAAGAACTCAAAATACACCGTCAGACCCAGGCTCATGACGTGTTTCAGGAAAACTTACATGCACCATTTAAGTAATTAATATCATCATTTACCTGGAGAACTTCTTAGAATAAATATGACCATCAATAGAAATCTTCAAACAAGCCTTTATTGGTGTGCTACCTGTACCTACCTTGATAAATTAATTCATGTTTTTGCAGTTGAATCACTTCCTCCCTCAAGTATTCACACAAGGATGGCCATACACGTTGGATTAAAACCCAAGAATCACTCAATTTTTTCTTTTTGATTTTTTTAAAAGTATAAAGTCCCATCAAAAGGAAGAATCTCTTGTGCATGATTTTAATCTATGCGTTCACCATTATTCAGGTTGATAAATGGAACCCTGAAGATCTCTATTAAAGTTTAAAACTTTTTTTTTCTAATTTAGTTTTATGAGCAAGCAGTGGATGAACAGGATAAATGCATTTGTTTGTTATGGGGTAAACAAGAACCAAATAAATGCACAAGTGGTAATTCTGCACTCTGATGTCAATGCACCTCATTAGCAGAACTCTGCAGGGCATCGAAACAGCACGCAGCCACTCATACCAATCGACTGCCAAGACTTTACATAACAGCTCAGGCTTGCATAGATTTGAATTTATTTATTGTCAGACACTTGACAGCTGGGGAAACATGTCAAGAGTCAGAGGCCTAATCGTGTCTTGGCAAACAACCTCTGTATTTTTCTGATGGATTATAAAGTAATTTATGAAAAAAAGAAGACGTTTGAAGGGTAATGGTGTAATTCCTTGTCATTTTTTCCCCGCAAGAATTGTAGTACAACTGAGGAAACGTATTAATATTGGAGTTAGGCAATTAGAGTGGAATAAATCATATGGACCGCAGGCAGATTGATTCAGTGAGTGCATGTAGTGGTAGGACAAAAGTGTGTGTGTTCATGTGTGTGTGCGTGTTCACATGTGTGTGTGTGTGCTCAGAGCAGGGTCAGGAGGCTGACTTTGTTTGGAGCACAAGATAATTGTTAATTGTTTGTGTGTCCAGCACATTTAACACTGTGTGTGTGTGTGTGTGTGTGTGTGTGTGTGTGTGTGTGTGTGTGTGTGTGTGTTTGGGGAGGGCAGCATGACCAAGCAAATGTGAATGCCTCTAATCCAGTTTTCCACTTAGTAAGTTATTATCCTTCACCTTGGAACAGGAACAGACACATTTTTCACCGCCTGATCCAGCTCGAGGAGGAAACACAGTGACCGTGGCAGCCAGAGACGACAGGGCTCGGTCCCTCCATCAAATTATAAAAAAAAATAACATTGAAGCTCTCTAAAATAACAAGAGTGTGTTTTAAACTTTAGAACATTTTAAATGAATAGTTAAAATAAAGGATCAAAACTTCAGCAGACTCAGCAGAACCAGATTAGTCCACACGTCCTTCTTCCTTGTCAAATCCTACATCAGTGCGTTCCAAATGGCATCCAGGCATGCCTTGGGATTTTGTGTCAGCTGTACATTATTAGAACAATGTCATGTATTTATGTCCTCTCTCCAGAGGAAACCGATCCAGAAACACGACTTTAATGGCTGATGCAAAGATACACAAGGCTTTTTCACCAATTTGTGTATCCTTGTTTCATCATTATCATCACTGATTTCCCCATTCTAGTGCACCGCTGCATCAACATTGTCATATACTTATTTAAATGTAATGTGTCAAGTTTTTACTTCTTTTTTTTTAACAATTCAGGCTTTATTAAGCTGTTACTGCAAGTTTTGATCATCTAATATTGTTTTCAGACATGGGTTTGGAATATAAGACCTTTAGGGTGGTTGGTCCTGCCCCTCCCTCTGAGCAAATGAGAGGTGCCTGTGTGTGTGTTTGGCAATTAAATGTTGCGTCCCATATTGAACCCATACAGAATGCGTTTTGTTCTGTATTGTCAAAAATGTCCAATACTCATCTGTGTCACACACACACACACATCAACACTAAATGTAACAATTAAGCACAGAATAAAATACAGGAAATACTAAGGCCAGCAAAATTGTCGTGGATCCTCTTAGGACCCCGTGGCCTGCTACGGACCGGTGTTGCTTGCTAGCACTGCTGTCACCGTTTCCTGGCGACAGACGCCACACATCCGTGCCTTTTAAAAATGTTCGCTACTACACTGGACATCCCAGAAAAACGACAATGTATGTGTAACTGTTGCTAAGCTTCTGAGATTCTATGGTGGAGGTCTTCTTATGGCTATGGTGCAGAAAGGCTGGCACAGCAACACTGGACTTGCTCTTCCTCAGGACTCGCCTCTTTAATCTTCAGCTTCGGATCGTTTTCTAGGTCAAAAATCACAGCACACAGCCACAGACATCAGTGTGGCCATGCAACCGACACATTCAGCTCTTCAGCTTGGGATCGTTTTCCCTTTGAGTCATACAGTACTTGAGAAATAAGAGCTACTTTTTACTTCTTTTGGCTAACAATAACAAATCAACATCTTACAATATTGCTCATATAAAACAAACAAAGCCTACCTGGTATAAATCACAAACACAGTCACAGACATCAGTGTGGTCACACAACCGCAACATTCAGCTTTGTTAACAAAAATCAGAACAATCACAGTCTCGTACTGCTATACAGCATTAGTTTATGGGCAACCTGAAAGCTGCTGACTGGCTAACTAGTATTAGCTTAGTATGCTAACAAAAGTGCTGGTTGTGAATAAAGTTACTATTTGAGCACCAAAACGCCTGTAACCTCCACATTACATGTCAGCAGTGCTTACGATAAGAATACATATTAACAATTACTGCCGAGATAATGTTTTCACTATTAAACATACAGAAAACAACTACAGCATTGCTCGAGTGCACCCACCTTCAGCGTGGGATCCTTTGCTGAGGCATGTACACTGCAGCAATGAGGAACCTTGCAGTTGCATTATTTATCCACCAGGTGGCTCCAACTATTCACATGCAACAAGTACATCAAATTGAAAAAAATTCATAATATGTTATTTTAACTCTGTCACATATGCAAAAATACAGACGTGAGTGGGAAGACGCACATCCATGGCTGAACACCGTCACTGGGGATGAGTTTAAGGCAAACTGTAACGAGTATGTTCAGTGCACACGCCTGGCTGTCTGATATAAGGCAGCATGGACCAGGAGAGCAACACTGCAGAAACATCAGAGATCAGAAAAGCCAGGCATCAGTGTCGCAGTTCTTCATACCACAGTCATCAACGGAGACTGATATGGTACCGAACATTATGTTATTATTGATTCAGTTTCCTGTTGTGATTTAGCAGACTATTGTGGTTTGATTGTTTGTTTAGGATGTTGAGTCTGAATCATCATTAATTGAATATACAGATAGTATTAGATACAGTATAGTGAGCTAAACTATTCATAAAACATAACTGGGGTTAATCTCTGAGAGATTTTGGCACAAATATTTAGTGATTTATATTATTTTATGATAGGCTCCCACAAAATCTTTTGTCCCAAGACAAGAGTCTATAATTTTGATTTGATGAAAAACTGTTTAAAAGTCTTTTTAAAATATGAAATATCTCGGAAAGATGAAAGAGAAAAAAAAAAGAAAAGTAAAAGTCAAGCTAAAAGCTTGAAGGTTTTAGCAACATTTATTTGTGGTCACTTAAAGTTTGTCCCTGTCATGGTCCTGGGCCGGTGGCCCAGTGTTTTGAGTTCTGTGGTTGTTTCCCTGTTCCTTTTTTGTATTTCAGTTTATTTCTGGTCCCTGGTGTTTCCCAGCGTCAGGTCTGCGTCCTTGTTTCCCTGTTTGACTTCCTGTTTTATTTTGATAGTCCTGTGTTCCCTATGTCTTGTGTTCTTGTGTCTTGCTTTGCTTCCCCTGTTTATTTCATTCGTTTCACCTGCTGTGCCCTGCTGTTTCCTCTTGCCCTAATTTCCTCTTGTGTATTTAGGCCCTCAGTTTTCTTCCGTTCCTTGTCGCGTCATTCGTGGTGAATCCTGCTGTCCCTCCTGCGTATTTTTTCCCTGGTCTAGTTGAGTCTCTCCCTAACCTGTGTTCTTCCTTCCTGCCTGCACAGCCCCCCCCCCCCCCGTGACAGTCCCAAGTGTTTGTCAACAGATTTTTATAAAAAAAAAATTAAAAGAGCAATAAAATTAGGCAACTCCATGATTAGTTCCAGCAAGAACAGTTATGCACTTTAAAGCTGCTGCTGTTGTGTCGCGACATGGTGACAGTTTTAACAAATATGTAAAATATATTTTTATAAGGGTTACATACTGCAGCTTTAAGAGTTACATTAAGTTCTCATCTTATTTAGTTCATTAGTGCACACTCTACACAAACAGATCAGATTAGGTGCTAGTGCTACTGTCATGTGGTCAATCATACTGGGGCAGCCAATGGGAGGTGCCACTGGAGCAAGGACTTACTGTTTATGCTGATGTTTGGGTGTTTCAGTTATTGGTGTTGATCAGTTACTCAGTGATGTTGGGTTGGTCTCACTGTGATTGTTGGTTTGTGATGTCAAATACACATTGTTGTTATTGAGGGTGGCTGATAACACGTCACCATGACTGAGATGGCTATGGCAGCTTATGACCTCGAGCCATTTTTCCTTTTTAAGGCGTTCACGTTTAGTGTTAATAAACTTGCAATTTTGCTATATAACCAGTAAGAGAACACAGGAATATGAAGCGATATAAGGTCTCCTTCTTTTTCAACTGCAGTTGCAATACAGTATATCATTTGCTACAATGACAAATTTGTGTTGATGTTGTTTTGCATTGCATGTTGTTATATATTTGCACGTAATGTAGTCTTATTTAACAGCACTTTGTATTCAGCAATCTTTCACAAAAAAGTCTTAATTGCTAAAAAAAAGTATTTAATTTTATGTATGACTAATTGCTAGTGATGTGCAATACTGCAAGATTTGGTATCAATTCGATACCAAGTAAATACAGGGCCAATATCACCAATACTGATACTGATACTTTTTATTAATTATGACAAATTTTTATAAAGTTTAGGCATTTTTTGATTTTTTTAAAATTTTCTTTTTACTTTGGATCATTAATTAGTTAAAAACCAGAATAGAATTGGGCAACGTTTATAGGTAAATAGAAAATACTTGTTCTTTTGAAACAATAGAACATTAACAAAACAATTTTCCCCACACATTGTGATGTTTGGATTTTTCTTAAATAAAGTGTACAAAATGATCATTCATGAACAAATTAAAACTTTTTTGAGGTAGAGAGTTCAGAAATTATATCACAAAAATGTAATAAAAAATATCTCTTCATTCAATAATTTTCTGGATTTTTTTCTTAAATAAACAAGCTGTACAAAATTATCACTCCACAACGTTATAAAACATGGGCACAAACACTTCCTGCCCCGCCCCCTACTTCCGGCCTGTGATTTGATGTCAAAAATATAAGACAATTTGTCCCTTTAAGTTACTTTTTTGATATTTTTGACATCAAATCGGGGACCGGAAGTGACCTGCGGGCCGGGAGTGCTGACAAATGCCTTTTTGTCCCCAAGTAAAATGTGTTACGTGTTACGTGTCACGTGACGGTATAACTTTAAAACGATGCAGGAAGGGGAGGAGCAAAGTGTGCCTGCTCTGTGCTGTGACAGGAGCAGCGCTTAGACAGTCAGCTCGGATCTTTGATGAAACAGCAGCGCTGCATACAGGAGAGAAGCTGAAGCTAAAGTATATACTTTTTTTGTTTAGTTATCTTAGTCTTGCGTATGGGTTAGTTATATTTTGATTCGTTTTGTGTGCTTGCCTCCTCATGCGTCAAGTCTTGTCTTGTTAGTTCACTTCCTGTTTTATTGTGACAGTCTTCTGTTTAGTCTTCTGTTCCCAGTGTGGTGTGTTCTGTTTTGCTTCCCTTATGTCATTAGTGTCATTTTGTTCACCTGTGTTTCTCAGCTGTCTCCACTCCTCTCACTACTCCTTGTGTATTTAGGTCCTGAGTTTCCTCTGCTTGTTGTTGCGTCCTCGTCATCAGTTCCTTGCCAGTGATGGCATAGTTACCTTGAAAAAGTAATCTAATTACTCCTAAAGATTCTTGAAAAACAGGTTATTTCTTCATGTTATATATAAGCCCTTCATAAATCATGCTGACTGCACTCTGTTTACCAATATAAGCAAAGATATTACGCATAAAAGCACACAGAAACATTGGAATCACTTTTTGGCACAACACCTACAGCACCCTCGCACCCCTTCAAATCTGACGTAGTGTTTTTGAAGCTAGATAGCACTTTGTCGCCAGCACAGCGTGCACAACTAACCTTGATATTGTCATCTTTAGCTGACACAACCTCACAATAGTGCCTGTATTTCAGCTAGAAAACGCGCATCTCTCTCCTCCCTCCATTGTTTACGTTTGTGTCGCTGTGTGCTGTTGTTGTCATGCTGAAAACGGGACTTAACTGTCGCATCGGTCAGACAGTTAAGTCTGACACAAGAAGAGAAGCAAGAAGAAAGGAAAAATATATCTTTGTACTGAGGAAAATGACAAAAATAGTAACAGGCAGTGACTTGGATAAGTAACTTTAATCTGGTTACTGGATTGCAAATAGTAATGTGTTAGATTACTTGTTACCGAAAAAAGTAATCCAATTAGAGTAACGCATTACTAAGTAACGCATTACTAAGTAACGCATTACTAAGTAACGCATTACTAAGTAACGCATTAGTTGTAGTAACGTGAGTTGTAGTTTGTGCCGCTGACTTCCGACCAGCCCTTCCTTTGTTCAGCTCCTGCCAATAAAGCTTAAATTTTAAACTAAGCTTTTCGCCTTTTGTGTCCTGCACTGGGGCCCTCTGCCTTGCCTGCCACAGCGTTACATGACAGGAGTGAGTAAACTGTTCCAGAGCTTTGGAGCCACTGCTTGAAAAGTTCTGGCATCAAGATTAGATTTTTTTTTTTAAGTAAAGGAATTACCTCAGCATGCTTAAAATAGGAAGGAACACAACCTTGCCCCAGTGAACTGTTAATAACAGACAGCAATGAAGGGCCAATGCTTTTAAGAGATCCAAACAGGACAGAAGGAGGTATGACATCCAATGAGGAGCATGATGAGAGTTTCATCTTATCCATTATACTAGTTAGGTAATTTAACGTAATTGGAGAGAAAGAAGTAAATGACTGAAGGTCGTCTTCAAAAGGGGGGAACCTAAGGAAAGTTTGGATTTTAAGCCCATCACCTTATTTACAAAATGATTCATCATCAGAGGCTATAAATGCATGCTGGGGGTGGGGGGGGGCATACAATGCTATTAATGGTGTCAAATAACACCCTAGGAGGACCTTGCCTCTCTCACTCCCTCACTGTCAGAGTAGAGGAGTTCTTTAAAAAAGTAGGCCAGCGTCATAATGTTCACAGCCTCAGTGGGACTGATAAGAGTTTTTACAGTCATATTTATGGATAATATTTTTGCATCACTGTGCCTGTTACTGATCTTATTTTGTCCACCAGTTTTTTAATTTAATTTGTATGTGAAATATTCAATTCAATTCAATTCAGTTTTATTTATATAGCACCAAATCACAACAAACAGTCGCCTCAAGGCGCTTTGTATTGTGGGTAAAGACCCTACAATAACACAGAGAAAACCCAACAGTCAAAACGACCCCCTATGAGCAAGCACTTGGCGACGGTGGGAAGGAAAAACTCCCTTTTAACAGGAAGAAACCTCCAGCAGAACCAGGCTCAGGGAGGGGCAGTCATCTGCTGCAACCGGTTGGGGCTGAGGTGAGAGAGACAGGACAAAAGACATGCTGTGGAAGAGAGCCAGAGATTAATAATAATGATTAAATACAGAGTGAAGTATAAACAAGTAAATAAAGGTGAATGAGAAGAAACAGTGCATTATGGGACCCCCCAGCAGCCTAGGCCTATAGCAGCATAACTAAGGGGTGGTTGAGGATCATCTGATCCAGCCCTAACTATAAGCTTGATCAAAAAGGAAAGTTTTAAGCCTAATCTTGAAAATAGAGAGGGTGTCTGTCTCCCGAATCCAAGATGGGAGCTGGTTCCACAGAAGACGGGCCTGAAAGCTGAAGGCTCTGCCTCCCATTCTACTTTTAAGTATCCTAGGAACCACAAGTAAGCCAGCAGTCTGAGAACGAAGTGCTCTATTGGGGTGATACGGTACTATGAGGTCTTTGAGATAAGATGGGGCCTGATTATTCAAGACCTTGTAATATCAAGTTAAGATTAACTTAACCATCACCAAAGGGATATTTAAATGTGAATAAACATGTGTTAATCATTAGACTGTATTAGATAAATAAAAAGTAACTCTTTAACTTTGGTGAGCTCTGCAGTTTGGACACACAATATTAACTCAGTCAGAAAAAGATAATTTAACTGCTTCTCAAAAATATTTATGCAAAACTGTAAATTATTTTGAAGTCAAAATGTCTTCACTCCAGCTCAGGCTGGATGACAGCCAGGTGGTTGGACTATTCAACAGAAGGATCCTGCCATGAGAGCAAGCTAAAGAAGTCCATATCCACTGTCTCTGTAAACGGTCAACATATGATTGCAATTCTTCCGGCAGTGTAGGGAGTGGATCATTTTTGTCGGACTCCGTATTCTGCAGAGGTACCAGTTTGGTTTCTCGTCCACTGGTGGCTGCATCGCATCGCAGTGCCAAGTATCTCTCTGCTCTGTTGACTCTCTGAGATCATCTTTGACACCTTTTCACTCGTAACCTTGTTACTGTTGAACTTTTTCAGCAGTTTTGTATGCTTGACACGTTTTCTCTTAAATAGCTGTTTGGGTGGTGCTTTCAGTGCTGTCATGGGCATGTTTACTGAAGCAGTTGGACAAATGTAACCTCCATATAACAGGGTTTGTCTTCCACCAATGTTTTCAAAGACTGCAAAACTGTGAGGTGGTGGAGGAGACAGCTGATATACAGGCAGGGTAGCCCAGGCTTCTGGCATCGTACATAACACATATCTTTGCAATGAATCTTGTGAGCAACAGCACAGAAAATTTATGCTATGCTAAAATTTTCAGAAATATGATCAATATCTCACCTCAGGTAGATGATGGATTGATAAGAAAGAAAGAGCCTGGCAGCTCCATATCCACAATCCTTTGTTCCCTATCTCTACTCTGTACATGCCCAAACCATCTCAGCCTTGCCTCTCTAACTTTGTCTTCAAACTGCTCAGTCTGAGCATCAAAGCAACAAATTTGTGTCAAGGATTTTTAATAACTGAATTGAGTTACTCACAGAATCGTTACAGCCCTAAAATTTGTAGTACATTTTCAGTTTGTGTATCAAAATACATGAAGGTTGTTATTTACCTTTAATTCTGGGATTTTTTTTCTTTTTCAAATTGTAAGCTTGAAATTTTCCTTTGATCTTCATTTTTCCCTCTTACTTCTCCTCGCATTCATGACGGCTGTCATTTCAGTTTCTGTAGCCCATGAAATCAAGCGCATGCACGACCGTAGTGAGATTAAATGTGCACATTTTGAATGAAACTGCCTGTGCTCTGCGGTGGATTGCTAATTGCGGTGAAATGATACAGGCGCAAGCGGCGATAATAGCAGCGACCTAGCCTGGGCGGAGTCTGTGGGGTTCGCTCCTGAGAGAGGGCAGAGGAGCGCAGTCTTTGTTGGATTTGAATCAGTACGTTTTGCATCCAATAAAAGCAAGGATGTTAACAAATAAAATAGACAATATTCTGGCAATTTAGTGATGTTTTCACAGCTGTGGTCCTGAAATAAAATCCCGAGTCCTCAATGTCCATGACAAGACCGAGACCATCAAAAAGCGGTCTCGAGACCACGACCGATCTCAAGTACTACAACACTAAATGTAGATAGCAAGTTCTTGGACAGACCCAAAAAAATATCTCTGGCAGAGGATGATAAACTGAGAAAGATGGAGGGAAGGTGGGGCAGCAAAAATAGAACAAACAGGTGTGTAGGGCAGGTAAATGCAACAAGAAGGGGGATACTTGAGGTGTGGTCCTGCCCCTGAAATTCAGATAAATTATTTAAAAAAAAAAAAACTGACCAGAAGGTCAACATTTTAGTTTATGCAAAGAAATATCTCTTGACAGGTTCCATGCCGCATGAGTGCAAATGCTGTCACAAACAAGTCTCCCGGTCATTCCTGGCTAACACGACTTTTATTGCACATTTCCTGTCTGTCCCTGCTGACACTATAGATTGATATTAGGACCAAGTGTAATGATTTCAAGCTTTAGCCATTATTTTCTTCTTAGGTTTAATGTCATAACTAGCCAAACTGGTGAGGAGAAAATGAAAGAGGGGAAGGCAATAAAGAAATGGGGGGGGGCTGGCATTACCTGCAAAGTTAAAGACAATCTCATCAGAAGTGGTCCATTTAGTGCTAATTATCAAATTTTTGCATCCTAACAGGCCAAACTGTCACAGTGAACACAAAAAACAATACATCTGTTTAACATCAATACCTTTGATCACGTAGAGCCTCACGGAGCTGTTAGCTTGGCTGTAGGCTCTTGAGCATCCTGTTTCATATTAAAAAAGCACTCCATCTAAGCTAATAAGCTAATAATCATTGAAACAATCAATGCGCTTCAAGGATTACAATAAACTGAATAAACAAAATAAATAAAACAAAATGCGATAAAAAGGCATTTGGATAATCAAATGTCAGAACTAAATCTCAGGCCTGTTAGTCGCATGTCTCATTGCTGTTCCTCTCTTTTTCCATTTGCTCTTGACATGTGGTCTTCTATATTTAAAAGCAGTGGATAGAGAACTGTAGGGTATGATTTTAGTGGCAAACTGCCAGCCTCAGCAGCCATCCATCCTGTGTGTCAGTCAGGGTGTGCTTTTACTCAATTTGCACAACCTTGGCCGTGGTTTTCATCTAAGCAGCAGGCCCCGCGCTTTGCCGCCTCTCCCCAGAGCGACGATAACAACTCCAAATTCCACCTAAAGTTATATTTCATGCTAATGAATTAATGTACCCATTTCCATTTTCAGCCTGAAAATGTGCCCCTCTACCAAGCCAAAATGAAAAATCAAATCATTCTTGTCATTTGCAGCTGATTTGTTAGAGTCCCGGCTCACTTTCCTTCTTTTCCCTCAGCATAGCTGATGAGACAGCACAGCTGTGTTCCTGTTAGTGATTCTGATAGCACCAAATTAAATGCCGTCTGAGAGAGTTGCGGTGTTAATATGGAAACACAAACGTCAAGCTGACTCAGATCAATAAATTAAACACTGTATAAATTTACCATCCACCTCCATCTCGCTGTCACATTACAGACGAAGAGCCCTGATAGACTCTAAAAAGGAGATTTGGAAACGTCACTGCTGGCCTCAGTTTGTTGCCCAAAATTAGAAAAATAATTCAATTTTAGGTTTTAAAACTGCCAGAGTGCTGTGTGAGAGCGTGAGCTAAAACGTGCATGTTTTTGATTAAAAACAACATGTGGTCGATCGATTTGGCCTCAGCACTGCTGTCGGCGGGCGGTGACACAAAGCTCACGGGGGCAGTTAAGAACTTTTAAAACTTGCTGCCCAGTTGCTGCATTTTGCTGGCGTCACAGACGTGAGGGCGCCATTATCTTCCATTATAAATGATTATAAGCTTTACTCAGAAACCGTACAAAAGGACCCTCCTTTTAACCCCAGAGCATCTCTGAAAATTATCTAATTTTCTTCAGCATCATAATGATTCAGTGATGACTGTACCGTGCAGCAGGAACCGATAATATCTAACTCATCATACTGTAATGTTGCCACTTTGCCAAAAGAACGTGCAGAGGCCGTTCACTGAAACATTAGAAGTCCTGTTCTAGTGCCCCACAGCGCCCGTGTTACAGGAACTTTTGTTTAATAGCTTGGGTTTTAACACAATAAGCCAAAGTTTTAGTGTATTTAAAAATCTTTGTTAGTCATCAGTGCCAGAGGGCAGATTTAATCATCTAGAGCTCAGGTTCATCTCAACTTTGGGATTCCATGTGTATCCTCATCCTTTCAGTAATGAAATGCACTGGGTACACCTTTACAGTATTTTTTATTTAGGTCTTCTTTTTTTTTAACCTTTATTGCATAGGAAAATGTAGAGAGTAACATGAAAGTGCGGAAAGAGTCAGGATGAAGATGCACAAGAAATGGTCTGGGACTAACCCCTGCATAAGAACTACGGCCTTCTGTATATTGGCCACCCGCTCAAACAGGTGAGCTGTCACGTTGCCAACACAGTTATTGCACATCGAACAATAATGTTCAATAAGAGTCCTGCAATATTTAAAAGTGAGGCAGTGAGACCACTGTGAAAAGTGCTCTGCTGGTGCTGTCACTGGCCAGCACACCAGCTGTGATAACCGAGGAAATGTTGCAGAAGCTTGTTGCAGATCAGATTAAAATTTTTAACATTGTGAAAGGGGATATTTTAAAAGCTTTTTTCCAGCTTTTTTTTTTTTACTTTTAGACTCTACGTGAGCAGCTTTGCATGAATCCAGATTTATAATGTAGTAGGGTTCATGAAATTAGACATTTTACCTTCTCCCACTTAAAAGCACCCCCCCCCAAGACAACATTTTTCCTGATTGCTTTCCCCTCGCAAATGAAAGGTTTGAAGAGCAATGCAATAATAATAATAATAATAATAATGATGATGATAAAATAAAATCCAGAAGGCCCAATTTGAGTGGCAGTTCCATGAACTTTGAGCTATGTCAAAACACTGCAAAGCATTTTTTTTTATGCTGAGTAATTTACATCAGGCATGTGTGCTCATTTACAGTGGCTTGCAAAAGTATTCATACCCCTTGAACTTTTCCATTTTTTGTCACATTACAACCACAAACATAAATATATTTCACTGGAATTTAATGTGAAAGACCAACACAAAGTGGTATACAATTGTGAAGTGGAAAGAAAATTATACAGGATTCAAAACATTTTTTACAAATAAACAACTGAAAAGTGCGGTATGCTCTGCAGACTGAGTACTGCAGAGCCTGGGCAGATGATACAGCATCCTCACAAAAACTGAGCCAGGTTCTTCCTTTTTTCTTTTTCAAAGACAGCCCTGATGCTCTTTGCATCACTTTGAGCCATTCAAATGAATGAGGGGGTTTTGTGAAAGCTAAAAGCGCACTAAACCCATTTAAAAATGCTACAGGTTAGCATATTGTCCGCTACAGTATATGACTGGTTTGAAACTGATTCTCATCCCCTCATCACAATCTCTTAGCTGAAGAGGTTTGAGGTTCCTGACAGTCAAAAAACATGCTAATTTTGTGAAGAGGTCTAGCCAATTACTGGACACAGTTCAAAAATGCAGTCCACCTGAAGAGACCCCAAGGTAGAGTGAGCATAAACGCTGGGAGCAGCATGATGCACGATCAATTAATAAGCAGCTGCAGTGGGGAAAGGAATACTAATAATACTCTGAGCTGATGTGCTAGCAGGTTTCATGTTATTTTTTAATCCTTTTCCTTTAACTTGTTTCACACTTCAACAAAGAGCAATCCCATTTTCCATCTTGACTCAAAACAAACCATTTTCTCCCATTGACACTGTAACACAGCCCGTGATCAGAGATGATACCACACACATACACAGAGCCATTCACAGACTATAACAAAACCCTGACCGCTAAGATGGAACTGGATCGGATTTTGGTTTGGTTTGGGAAACATCTATCCTTTTATAGCCACTAGAAATCTGCAAGGTTGCTCCTGGAAATGCATCATTTGGTCTGATGATTCTTAATTTCCGCTGCAGCATTCAGATGGTAGCATCAGAATTTGGCATCAACAACATGAAAGCATGGATCCATATCCTGCTTTGTATCAATAGTTCAGGCTGGTGGTGGTATAAAGGTGTGGGGGATATTTTCTTGGCATACTTTGGTAAATTACAGTAAGTTCACTGTATTCTAATGCCCTCCACAGTCCCCAGCTCTCAATCTAGCAGAGCACCTTTAGGATGTGGCAGAACAGGAGATTCCCATCATGGAAATATAGCCAACAAATCTGCAGCAACGGTGCTGCTATTGTGTCAGCATGGCCCAAATTCTGAGGAATGTTTCCAGCACCTTGTTGAATCACTACCATGAGGAATTAAGGAAGCTCTAAAGGCAAAAATGCATGCAACCCAGTGCAAGCAAAGTGTACCTAATGTACTGGCTGGAGAGTGTATATTTTGGGAATGACTAAATTATTTTTAAAAACTGTGCTGAATCATTATTTTGCCCTACACCTGATGTACAGTGAGGGCATACAGCAGATTTTTCAAGGTTTCTTCATCATTTATCAGCTCGTGGCTCAAGTTAAACAGATCACAGCTGTTGTGGTGTCTGCAAACAGGTACTTCACATTCCTGTGAGCCAGTCTGTATCACTGACACTATGCCATAGCAATGTGAGCGTGTTCCTGTGTGTATGTGGAGTTGCCTTTTGCGAATCTGTCAGCATGATCTTCTTTTTTCCTCCCCAGCCAGAGCTAATTGATTCTCCACAGGCTGGTGGGCCGAGAACCGTTGCTTTCTGTCAAAGCCTTGAATGAGCTGGTGGGTGGATGGATTACTCCATTGTAGCGAGGGGCACGCAGCTAGAGATTTCACAATATATTAAATTAAAACCCGTAATTACAAAAACAATAGACTGAAAATTGGGCAACCCTGTTTTATTTTAATGAATGATTTGATTCTCATTTAAGTCAGAAAATAGAGCCGTGCAATTCTTGCAGGACTGAAGGAGTTTTTTCACAAGGATCTTTGGAATAAACCTGAGCCTTATCGCAAACATTTGGAGTTTGAGAATGAAGTGATGGCAACACAGAGCTGAGGGAGGTGTGTGCACAACATTAGGGGTTTTTATAGGTGTGATGCAAATTTTAAAAAAAAAAACAAGCACTCTGATTTCTTCAAAGTCAAGTGTCTAACTGAAGCAGGTCATAGACTTTGTGATCTTAAAATTGGAAACATGAGCACCAATTAAAGAAAGACTTTCTTCTCAAGAACCATCAATTTTGGACAGTTAAAAAGAAGAAGAATGTCATTAAAATTGTTGGGATTACAGTTAATGGATTTCATTTTTCCCTCAGAAGTGGAAACTGCACACAATTTATTTTGAAAATAAAACCGGGATGAGCATCAAACCCCGAGGAACAAGAGGACTTGTTCTCACTAGAATCACCTGTGGAGCCATTAATGCCTCATTAAAGCAGACTGCTCTGCTGAAACCTGTTTAAAGATCTTTCAGGTAATGAGTGGACTGGAAATGCAACAGAATAATGGACTTTCTTTCATGATCCAATCATGATCAAGTGATCAGACCTGTGGTAAAAACATTTTCATTATTTCCCTCTACAGAAAAACAAGAGAGAGAATTTGTTGCACCTCTAACAAGGGACACTGCATACTCATATGGTAGCAATTATTCTAACCACAAAGCAGGCTTACCCTAAAGTCTTGCCCTACTTGTTATGTTATTGTGGAGAATGAGGACCCCAAATGCAGGCAGGCAAGATGACCTGAACTTGAAGTGTACCTTTAATGAGTACAGTGAAAAAAACACCCCCAAGGATAACAAAGTCCAAAAGGTAACTTAATCCAGAAGTTAAGGAAAACCACAAAAGCATGGAAACAAACACAAATCTAACTAGAACTATCTCAGGGCGAAATAACAAATGCACTGACAAAGAAAAAGGGAAAACTGAAGCATACGGGGAACACAGATGCAAGTGATCAGGGAAACGTGACTCGGGAAAGCAGAACTGAACGCTAAATACACGAGACAAAAGGTTAACAAAATAAAACAGGACATGACATAACGGGAACACCTAACACAGGGTCAAAGGCTTGACAAGATACAAAGAACACAAGGGAAGTGGAAACTATAACCAAAACTCTAAAGACTAAACCGAGAGTATAAATAAGGAAATCTATTACAAGAAAATAACACAGAACTCAAAGCACCATACAAAGGAAATACAAACTCAAATAAGGATTAGGCAAAACAGGAAAGCAATATGAAAATGTTGGTTTAATTAATCAATACCCCCCCCCCCCCGTCACACTAACTGTCAGAATGCTCGAAGCACAGGCTGAGGAGGAGGAGTAGCAGCAATTTTCCACTCCAGCTTATTAATTAACCATAGACCCAGATAAACCTCAGTGCAGCTTTTGATACTGTTGACCATAATATTTTATTACTGAGATTAGAGCATGCCATAGTTATTAAAGGTACTGCACTGGAGTGGTTTGAATCACATTTATCGAACAGACTCCAATTTGTTTCATGTAAATGGGGAGTCTTCTTCACACACTAAGGTTAATTATGAGGTTCTAGGCTGGACTATTTTAATTCATTATTATCAGGCTGTCCTAAAAGCTCGCTGAAAAGCCTTCAGCTGATCCAAAATGCTGCAGCTAGAGTACCGACAAGGACTAGAAGGAGAGAGCATATCTCGCCCATATTGGCTTCTCTTCATTGGCTCCCTGCTAAATCCAGAATAAAAAATCCTTCTTCTCACATACAAGGTCTTGAATAATCAGGCCCCATCTTAAAGACCTCATAGTACCATATGTTCCCAATAGAGCACTTTGCTCTCAGACTGCTGGCTTACCTGTGGTTCCTAGGGTATTTAAAAGTAGAATGGGAGGCAGAGCCTTCAACTTTCAAGTCCCTCTTCTGTGGAACCAGCTCCCAGTTTGGATTCGGGAGACAGACACCCTCTCTATTTTTAAGATTAGGCCTAAAACTTCCTTTATGATAAACTTATAGTTAGGGCTGGATCAGATGACCCTGAACCACCCCTTAGTTATGTTGCATTAGGCCTAGGCTGCTGGGGGCTTCCCATGATGCACTCTTTTTATACACCACTCTTGACTGTTGTGTTAGAATTATTGTGTAACATTCTTCTGTTTACAAATGAGTTATCATATCTTCTGTTTTTATTTGTTTCATATTATACTATTGTTTTATTTTGAAGCCTGCAGGAAATACATTCATACACATTCACACATATAAGACGCATATGAGACACAGACTTTAACGTATGTCGCGTACACCATGTAACGTACACACATTCCACAGTGTGCTTACTACCATATATGGTAAGGAAAGAGCCAAGAATGCTGTTTATTACATGTTGTAAACTGAGTTTTATGTAACCCACGTGATTTTACTGTGAAAGTCTGGAATAAAACCGCTGCAAGGAAGCTGACGCTCAGGAGACCACTTCCTCTTTGTTCAGTGAAAGGTTACTTCCCTTGACTCGAGAGCTGAGCTCAGAGGATGAGGTTTTTCCTCCTTGCGCAAGTAAAAAGAAAAATTGTTGGTGTATTTGTTCTTTGCTAATTTTGAATGATTTTTGAATTTCATCAATAGTTATTAATCTCTGTCTCTCTTTCACAAATATTCAGAGCACCAGTAGAAAAGAGCCTTTGTTTCCATAAAATCTGTTAAAACCCATAAAAAAAATATTTTAAAAAAACTTGGCAATTCTCATTTTTCATCTTAGTATGAATAATTTACCAACCACTTCAAGAGGTTTGGGCTTTAGTTTTGAGTAAAATTCTAATATTTTATTAGCACAATATCTAGCACTAATTAAAAGATATGTGTTTGTTGTTTTTGTGTGTTGCACCCTTACAGTTTATGGATGCAGCTTGTTGTCCTGTAAGAGATTTCACAGGAGGAGGACAAATGTGCTAAATAATGACAGCCTTGTAAGCAACAGAAAGTTTATATAGGATACTCAGGGGACTGATTAGTAATTGAACATAGATGTGGAAAAAAAAGGGTGGGAAAGAGAACAAAGGCAGCAGGAAGTGGCTAATGCAGCATGGGTTGGGTGAGATTAAATGGGGGAGGATACAGTTATCAAGGACGGCAAAGCTCCATCAACAGGTGTTTTGTCACCAAACTTAAACATGGTGAACATTGTGTCATCACTGTACATCAGCGCTGTATGTGTGCGAGCATGCTAGTTTCAGTTAAGCAAGCATAAAGGCAGACTCAT
The DNA here is from genome assembly GCA_024447675.2 of Pterophyllum scalare. NCBI lineage: Eukaryota > Metazoa > Chordata > Actinopteri > Cichliformes > Cichlidae > Pterophyllum > Pterophyllum scalare. The sequence continues at coordinate 103,004 of JAMQGT020004362.1, read as the reverse complement.
GAAACCCTGTACACCTACTATCATAGCCCGCTGCTTGAGTCACAGACCACCACACAGAAACACACACTAACAAAGCTCCACTTCCATCCCTGTGAATCTTATTTACACACTTCAGATGACATCCTCTGAACTGAACCGACAGCTAAAATTGGAAACTTCACTGAAGCAGGGAGAAGCACCTATTTGAAAACATGAATGTCTTATTCCGATCAGTAATCAGTTATATGCTTCCCTCTGCGACTCCAAATCCTCCTGATCTCTCCACTCGTTTAGTGCCAGTCCACTTCCACATGGCTCCCTTTGTGAATTCTGGAAAAGAGGAGTGCAATTTTTCACTGCATGTAAGAGCCCTGCCATCAGACATAAAGCAAGGTTTTGACTCTACCATCAGGGTTTGTTTTTTTTAACTCCCTGAGAAATAGCTGCAATTTTGATAGAAATTAAGGCCCATTTTGCTACTTTAAGTTGCTGTTTGATGCAGTTATAATGATTCAAATGGCACTGAATTTCATGAAATGTGTCCTGATTTTGACACAGAGAGGCAGAGCGAAGAAGTTGCTAATTTAAGAATCTGAAAATGTGGTTGATAAAACATTTATACAGAATGAAAAACAGCTACTGGAACAATCAGTGATGGTAAATTTTCTCTTTCCATATGCATCAAAGAAAAACTTGACATGCAAGTCACCCATTCTTTATGTGGCAGACTTTTTTCTTTATACAGGATTTTGCATACTTTTGCATACCGCACTTTTCAGTTTTTTATTTTTAAAAAATGTTTTGAATCCTGTATAAATATGTTTCTACTGGAAGAATTTAGTCACCATTCCTTAAAAGAAAATGTAACAGTGACCATATATTCTATTATATACTTTGAATTAAAGCACATATTCTTGTGTGTCATATCTCTGTTACTGAGCTCTTACAGTCAATAGATCCTGCTTATGAAACACAACCTGCAAACTCCATGGCTGATAAAGGAAGCCGGTATGTGACAAAACCTGCAGTTCCACTAATGGCCACTTGAGGGTGGCTCCAAAAACTGAAGCGAGTCAATCCTCATACACTCTCATATTAAAATGTCAAACTTTACAGCATTAAAACAGATGTTTACAGCCTGCTAACAAAATTGGTTTTATCCTCTATGGATAGTTTGTCTGTGGTTGCACCAGTACAGTTTACAGATGCAGCTTGTGAACCATGCTTGCTACCATTACCAGATAACTTAAAAATTCCCACTCTCATCCAAATATGGTAACATCTGGCTCCAAAAAGTACATGGCAGCAGCCGAAATGCTAATGCAGAGACTTCAATATGCTGAGTGGAGGTCACAGTGACTTTTATACTGTTTTCATCCCTGATGACTTGAAAATTAAATTCTAACCTATTTTTATTTTTCTATATAAGAATATTTCCATCACAAAGGGAGAAAGTTTCTCAATTCTGCAAAGGCTGTCCTTGTACAGGTCTGTGTGTGCTTTGTATGTCTTCAGCTGCTGCAATTTCCACATACCTGTATTCATGGACAGAACACTTTGAAAAAACATCAGATGTCAGAGGGGGAAAAATGCTGCTGGATGATGGATATCAATATATGGACTGGGTAAAGTGTTAAGAATGAAAGGAGGCCACACCATTTGATAGAAATGAAAATGATCAACCTACAGAAGGCTGAATTCAAAGACAAAGTGAAAACTAATACAGCAGGCTAGTCCCTTTTGCTGAAATTTAATAACAGCAACTCAAAATGGTTCTCTAGCAGTTCGTGCATGCCTTGATGTTGTCAGGCCTTGATGTTGCCTAACAACATCAAGGCCTGACAACATCAAGACATGCTCCTACTGACATGATGGTGTCCTGGGGGATTTCCTCCCAGATCTGGACCAGAACATCACTGAGCTCCTAGACAGTCTGAGGTGCAACCTTGCAGCATTAGATGGACCAAGACATAATGTCCCAGAGGTGTTCCAATGGATTTAAGTCAGGCGAGCATAGGGGCCAGTCATTGGTATCAATTCCTTCATCCTCCAGGAACTGTCTGCAGACTCTCGCTACATGAAGCTGGGCATTGTCGTGCACCAGGAGGAACCCAGGACCCCCTGCACCAGCGTAGGGTCTGACAATGGGTCCAAGGATTTCATCCTGATACCTAATGGCAGTCAGTGTTCCATTGCCTAGCCTGCAGAGATCTGCGCATCCCTTCATGGATATGCCACCCCAGACCATCAGGAGCAGATACCAGTCCTGCTGGTTAATAGCTTTAAACACCGAGCATATCACCGCTGAGAGGTCTGATCAAATCTGTGTAAACAAATTATTGTAAGCTCTTATACAGTTAAGTTTAAAAACTCTATCCACTTTATGCAAGTTTTGTTTTTTTTTGCATAAAACAGATGAAACTCATAAAAGATGTAGATTAATTTGACCAAGGGCATTATTGCATATTTTTCAGATGTTCTAGGGATAAAGTTATAATATTGTTGTTGTGATTTGATTAAATTATGGTTAAAAAAAAATGATGTGATTACAGCTCAACTGTGAACTGTGATACTATTTGGGCTAGCCTATAACAGAAAGGGGGTTAAAAAAAATGACTGCATAAAAACAACAATATAGGCTGTCTCTCCTTTAGCATATATTTCACCTTGTAAGTTTGTGTGCTGAAGCATGCTTGGAGCTGCTATTCATCATCTTAGACCTCAGGACTGGTCAGCGAACCGCTGGCAACAGGTTGCTAGAGAAAAATGTGTATACCTCAGCCAGTTGGCAAGTGGTTGGAAGAGTCTGTTGGGGGTCAGCGAGTGAAACTGGTAGGCATGAAGGTGGAGGGAGCAGATATACACTGGGGTGAGTGATTGGATAATGGGTGACAGGTGGTGCACAAAAATGGAGTGAAATTAAACAAAAAGACAAAAGTAAAACTAGCTGAAATATGAGGAAACAAGTGATTTCAAAATAAAAATGGGAAGAAACTAAACAGAAACCTGAAAATCATGACAAAAAGTCAGTCAACACCCTACATGTTTTGAGTCATTCAAATCATGCCTCTAAGCTAATGTAACTGTAGCAATCCATCAGTATATCAATAGTAGCAGAATTCAGTTATACTAAAAGGACAAACAGCACAGGTAGTCTGTGAATGTAATTGAGAATTTTATCTGTCCTTCCAGCAGCTATTGGGTTTTTTTTTTCTCATTTCATGGCATACAGCATTGGAAATTTAATTACCCCATATCTAACCCAGCTTTCAGATGTACACAAAATGATGACACGGTCATCACTGACATTACTTTATAAGGACAGCATTCCCCTCTGGCCAGGAGCCATCCTCTTTATCTGCTGTCTCTTTGTCCTTCATTCTTCATATTTCCTCACCTATCCTCCATATCTCCATTTCCCTCTGTAACCTTGTGAGTTTGCTTTAATATTCATGGTGATTGAACCTGTGGGGAATTCAGCATGTCTCTCTAATTTATGTGAGATAGGCTTCATTATTCACCCGGTGATTTAATATGCATCATAGAATTGGTGAGTGAACATGTGAGCCAGGAAATCTGAGAAACCTGCTCTTAGGATCATTATGCTGGATGGAGTTAAACTTCTGAGGAGTTGACGGATAGTTTTGCCCCCAGGCAGTGACTCGGTGCCCCCTCTTTCATCAATTCTTCTCCTTCCACTGTCACTCTTCTGTTTCCTGGTTGTTTTTAAAGGCATACCTCCATGAATAGATATGGCCGTTTGTGGTTTATTTTGGTATCGTGTGTTGCAGTAATTCTGTTGATCCCTTAATCTCACACAGCACACAGCAGCAGAAGAACACACTGCCAAATGCAGGTAAACAGGTGGTGTGGTGAGCACTTTGGCAGAAATGCAATATGGAAATGATAGGTCATCATCTGACAATTTTGCTTTTTAAAATGTGTCTGCACTTATAGTCAGACTGGTGCACAGAACACTGAAAGCCCTGCCGATTAATACCATTCTGCAAGAGTCGCTGGTGAAGATCATTCCTCCAAACCCCCCAAAGGTTTCCTGTGGTCATGGAACCTGGTGATGGTGATCCTACATTTAAACTCATACAATATATATATTTTATGTTTAAAGTATAGCAATATTACAGAGAAATTATCCATCCATCTTTTAAACTACTTATCCAACTCAGGATCAGAGCCTGGACAGGTTGTCAGTCAGTGGCGGCACTAATACAGACAAACAACCATTCACACTCCCATTCACACCTAGGTCCAATTTAAAAACATCAGTTAACCTAACATACAGGGAAAACGTGCAAATTTGTTGCATTTTTTCCATTTACACTTTCTAGATAACGCTGCCTAAAATATACTATTTGACAAAATACCAAAATCAATACTTTGATTCAGCAAATCCATTTATCACACCAACCTTTTTCCTTTCCCTATATTACTCTTTGTCTCTCGGTCTGCATACATAGCTATCTCCAGCTGTTTGGCTTTGCTTTGCCATAAGGTCCACATTCCTCCCAGCTCCCCTCTCTGACACATTTCCTCTGTGTTATCTTTATCTTTTCACCTCCCTATGCTAAAAAGGGCATTTGTATGCCAGAGTCAGTCTGGCAGGGTATGCTTATCTCCTCAGAAGGCCTTTGAAAAGACTCTGACTCTGCAGAGGCAACCTCTGTGACATTTCATGACACGTTAACAGAGTTCAGAAGGGGGGCTAACTAGACAGCTAGTGGTAGCAGATCCATCAAGGCTATAATGGGAAATGAAGTATTTGGTGCAGCATCAAACAAAGCACATCATTCCCCAGTGTAAGCAAGCTGGATGGGGATCCCCTAACACCCCTAACAGATATGTACCATGATAGTGACAGGCACAGATGTGACCTGTGAGAGGTATTTGAAGCTGACAGGGTTTTTGTGATTCCCAAGTTTCTATGAGTACAGAGATAAGGCTAAAAAAAAAAAAAAAAAGAACTTTAGACTGATTGATTTTTGCCTTGAATTCCACTGAGTCAGAGTCATCTAGACACTGTAATGAAGGCATAGTATTTGCATTAGCAGTGACCCAGTGTGTCGATGTTCTTATCCTGCATTTAATGAAACTTTTATTTCAACAATTTAAAATTGGTTCTGCAAAAGAATTTAACAGCAAACTGTTCTGGATTTTCTAACAGTGAAAATGAAGCAATCAAAAGCTAACCAACATTAGTGGAAGCTCAAAAAGCCGCTGAGAAGTGGATGATACAGAGAGTGTCTGGTGTGGATGAGAGCGCAGAGATGGTCACTGTACTGGGGGGCAACTGATGCCGTGAAATCTGAGTTTCACTCTAAACTGGCAGCTAGTGCAGAGATTAGGAAGAAGGAGCTGAGGGTTGCTCTGAACTGGTGTCACAAACTTAGCTGCTATTATCAATGGCCAAGGATGTGATTACTCTGCTGACTAATACAAGTCCTTTGGCGATGAAGCGCTGGAACTATCCGACAAAGCTTTTAAACATTCACGGTTTCAGCCAATCAAGTGTGAGGTTTTATGTCTTTGATTAGTTCACTAATTTTCATTTATTTTAACAGGTACAGTATTGTAGTATAATTTGTTATTTTCATCTAGTTTATGTAACAAAAAATTATATTAAAGTGGACCTGTTCTGCGAATTTCCAGCTCCATAGTTTTCATTCTAGAATAGCTTTGCAAAATAATCCTTTTTTGGTGCAGTTCCTCAGTTAATCCTCTCTCTAAAGAAAACCCCCATTCCACTGATAATGAGCTCGGGAAACAATAAAATGTTACACGAGAGCAACGAGTTTATCTATGCACAATCTAATTTTCAGAAGCAGTTTTTGTTGTTGATTTTTTTTTAAAAAATTAATACAGAAACATGAAGAGTTCAGATGCAAAACCATCTAAATCTGCCTGGAGACTTTTCTTTTAAAAGAGCTTCTTTTTTTTTATCTGGATCCTATGGTAAATTTTAGTAATTTATTTCACAGGCAATGGTGAGGTGCCTTTTTTCAAAGATGTAAATACAGTAATTTGCCAAAGTCAGCAAACTCTAAAGTCTGTCCAGTGTGAATGAAGGCAAAAGGCACAAATATCAGATTGTGATACCCGTCCGGTCCCCCGTGAGCAGACCGTGTGACAGACCCTCACAGCAAAGGAGATGGAGCCGGGGTGTACGCTTCGGCAGCCGGTAACGATCCTTCTGCCGGTTCACCAAAGGGAGTCTACTTCCTTTAGTTAGACAAGTATGACTGGCTAACATTTTTTTCTACACAAAACAAAGTCAGACTCACCTTCAGCTGTGTTTACAATCTGATCACCACCAACAACAGCTGGCTCCTCAGTGCAGTGCAGTGCTGAAAATACTTGAAGTCACATGGTCCAATCTTGCATTCTGATTGGTTCTAGGGAGGCATTTACGGGCAATGGGAAGTGGTGCTTGGAGGCTTTTGATAATTCAGAGTAGTCAGAGATGGGTATTTAACGGGTTATGATGCGACATGATTGATTGGTGTATAGTACCTGTGGCAGTACTATTTGGGGGGCCAGATGGAAAGCTCTGGTGTGCTGGATGTGGCCCGTGGGCCGCCAGTTGATGCCAGTTCAGGCTTAGTGGTCATGCAAAGGTGGTCATCAGCTCAATAAGATACAATCAGAGTGGTATATTTTATATTTTAAGAAGCCAATGTGGATGAATATGTGTTTCCCTAAAATGCACTAATCAGTAAAACTGGAAAAGCACCATATGCTGACCGTTTAAGGTAACAGACTTATCAGTGTTGTAGTTCTTTGAGCCTCAGAGGTGTAAACATTTATGAGGCCAAGTAAAGAAAAAAAAATTTAAAAATCTGAATTCAAACTAGTAAGTACACCTACTTGCATTTAAAAAAAATATTTAAAGTACAGGGCTTAGGTGCCCTGGTTTAGGATCATATCAATATAATGAGGCTTATAGAACAATAAAAAAAATTTTGTTTTAAAATTGCTCACAGCCTGTGCAGCAAAAACAAGAAGTAAACTTGCTCCTAAGAATCTATTTTTAATGGTACTTGTCAGAGAAAACTTAGGGACTGTATCTCAGGGCCACGTCCAGAAGTGAGGTATAGGGGCCCCTAATATTCCCCTACTCTTCCAATCCCCAGCACCATTAGATGAGAACATGGATATGGCAAGTAGAAATGTAACTCAGTACATTTAATTATGTACTTTAGTAAGGTTTAACGTACTTGCACTTAAACTATTTCAATGTTATGCTGCTTTCTGCTTTAAGTCCATTATATTTTGGATGTAATTATTGCATTTTGTACTCATACCATTTATTATAAAGCTTTAGTTACTTATTACTTCACAGATTAATTGCATGATTATAGATCGAGCTTCTGAGCGATATATAAGTAGTTAAGATAGATGTCTTAATATATATCTTATATTCTATATGTAATCTATTATCTTATATATTGTTTAACTCTTAAATCATCTGTTTTTGAGTTCAGACACTCAGTTCTTAATAACCGCATCCGACTACAACAGCAAAATCCTGGTTTTAAACCACCGTAAGTCCAACAGTCAGTGGCCTTTTTTTGGCATTGATACACTTTTACTTAAGTAACATTTTCAATGCTGGACTTGTAATAGAGGTTTTTTGTTTTTAAACAGTGTGGTATTAGTAGATTTTATCAAAGAAACAGATCTGAATCCTGGTGGAAGAAAACCACTGCTGTGGATGTTTATGAAAGAAATCTGGGGAAATCCCTTAAAACCAAAGTCTAAAGAAAAGTGAAATGCAATTGGCATTAAATCCTCCATACATACAGTAGCACATCTTCCTTACAATAAATAGAAAAGTATGGAAATTTGTTGTCTAGTAAATGTAGAAACTTGCATAAAAAAAACAAAATCTGACTCAGCTTAGTGTTTGCCTGCGTAAAGCACATTACAAACACATCAAACTGTGTTACTATGCCTGCCACTTTCTTTCCCACACATGTGGACTTGTGTGCCAACGCAGCTGGCCCTCAGCTGACAGCAGTGTAATGTGTGGATGGTCTGCAGGTCCTGACACATTTCTTCTTGCATGCCCTCCTGGATAATGTTTTCTCAAAGCTGTGAAAGATGTCAAGGCGTCACTGCTTACCGGGGCATATATCCTCTACACATCCTCAGCCTCTGTTCTTTTTTTCATCTTTGTTCTGCTTCTTTTGTCTCTTAAGGTGTGTGTTCTCTTTTTCAAGCTGTATATACTTCATGATGATCTCGGAGAGGGAACTTACTTGAAGAATTTAGCATATACAGGTCCACACATGTGGTATTTGATAATGGATTAGTATAGACTAATATATATACACATTACAGGCTGTTCAAATACAGCTTAGTTTGAGACATATGAATCACCATTATATCTTTTTTTTTTTCAGGAAAAAGTCCTGTCTCTTTGATGTCTGTGGTGAGGTCGAACCGCCAGGTGTTTTCACGGTTGTCCATTCTTTATTTTTCCTTTTGGGTTACAGGTCAGGGATGTTGGGTGCCAGTTTTCTCAGGGTATGGCTGAGCCATCTCCCCAGCCTTCTCAAGATCTCTTCTTCCCTGCGCAGATGCTCTGTCTGCTGCCACAAGTTGAGGTTTGTTTGTTTTTCTCTGGCCATCAGATCAAGAGGATTTGGGGCAGGCACTATTTCATCAAAGTCTGAACTTTGCCCATGTCAGCTTTTGTAGTTCTCCCTTTCTCCACTCCATACAGCTGCATTAACTTGACGTTTGAGTTGAACAAACATAATTTGGTGTGCCAGCTGATCCCCCTGCAGCTCCAGGGATTCCTCATCTGGGCAAATGCGGTTTGGGTCTTGCTGACTCAGGTCTTCACATCCGCATCAGCCCCACTTTGCTTTTCTGACACCATCTGACTTCTTCTAGGAGTTCACAATCCAGCCAACTGGATTCTTCTCTACCTTTGTTGGCCTTCAAAGTTTTGGTCTTACATGTGTGGATGTTAGGTCCCACCTGGGCTGAACATCATCACCATATCATGTTTTGTGTACCCTTTAGGATGCTGGGGGTGAAACTGATGGACATATCCACAGGAATGGCTCCAGCTCCACAGGCCATATTTTGGCCATCTGTGCTCAAGAGCAATGCTACACTATTTCTTTTTGCTCCTGAGTGGCACATCAAGTAATTTGATCCCAATATTTTACATTGGCCAGTTTTGGAGGATTTCACACTGGAAGTCAGATTGTCTGAGCCCGCGATCTCCTTTAAGTCAACTCTTAAAACATGGGAGAGCGTCCTGATTTTAGCCAAGTTTTAACTCCTTTTATTTAAGTGAAGAATTTTAGTAACTTTTCCAACACAGCAGTTGTCTCTATGCACGAAATTTAAAAAGATTATTAGTAGTAGTTACAAGATGTAAGTAACTGAAAAAGACGCAGAATGCAGGATGCAGGATGCAGAATAACACAATGGATGTATATTCATGTTGTACACACTTTTAAGGAAGGGAGAACTCCTTTCATTCCAACATTTTGCAGCGGACCTTGAAAAGATTTAAAGTTAAACTCATCATCATCTAAATTGAAGGATGCTGAATAAAAGCATCAGATATTATCTGCTGGCATTTCTGGTCCAAGCGCATCAGCACTGCTGCAGTTTCCCTGTGTTGTGTACCCCAAGAGAGCTTGTCAACAAGACAGCTGACACGAGGGCAAAGAGCTGAGCACTTATTCAGATCAAAAGGTATGAAAGTGATGCCAGCAAAGTGTCAGAACTGAAGAAAAAGAGACAATACACACCTGTCTGTTCTGCAACATACAGTATTAATTACTGTCAGTTTCTTTACAATGGTGTGAGGGTGTATAGAGTGCTATCAAAGACCTGCTGTTATGGAAAGGGAAATTTTGTGCTTATAGAGCTGTTTAATATCCTAATGAAGCTTCTCATTTGAAATGGATGAATATCTGATGCAAAAAAAAAAAAAAAAAACGTTCCCATGTGGAGAAGAGGTTGCATTTCTGCTAAAACAGGAAAAAGTAGAGAATCAAGTCATGCATTTTTTTTCTTATTCTCTGCTTGGTATAAACAGCTATTTGCACAATGCAAAATGCAATTCATAAAGTACAGTGGGGAAAATAAGTATTTGATACACTGCTGATTTTGCAAGTTTTCCCACCTACAAAGAATGTAGATGCTTATGACGGGAATGCAGACAGGCACAGACTCAAACTCAGGATCTGTATATCCGGAGCTTATTCGGAGGGATAAGATCTTGGAGACGATCTGTATCTGTTTCTGCACTGTAAAGGAACGAACCAAGAGAATTCGGATGATTGGATTTTTCGCCACTGAGAGGTGCCAGAAAGACTAATGGCTGTCAACAAATTATTCAGTACAGCCTGTACCAAAACAAGTCGTAGAATCAGAAATTTGGCTCCCTGGCGGCCTTGGACTGCCGCTTATCTCAGTTTTCTCCTGGATGTTTTGTAAACAGATGCTCTACGCCCCCGCTGTCCTGTCTTCTTCTGCTCTGTGTTGGACTGATCTACCTTGACCTAGCTGCTGATGAACATTTTTCCACCTCTTATCAGAACTGTTAGCCGGGGAGGGGAGTTTGAGTCAGCCCCACAGTAGCCCGACCCCCCCCCTCTCGCCTCCGCTGGCTTCCTTCTATCCCTGCCCCTCCCCACCCTACTGCTCCCATGCTATATGCTATGTGCTTCTTGCACTATCGCAGATGTTTCTGTAAACTTATATTGTGTAGGTGTATGTGTGGATGTATACAAAGTATGAGATTATTTTTTTGTCCTCACTTATCCTTATATGTTTTCACTATTGTTTCCATCTTTTTAATGGCAGCGCCTCCAGAAGGGGGCAGCATGGCCGCAGTTCACCTATCTCCCCATGTTTGTTTGTTTGTCTTTTTGGATGGGTGTTCTGCAACGGCAATTTTGTATGCCTGTGTACAATAACAATAAAGTTCAATCTAATCTAATCTAATCTTCTATCACAAGGTAGAAGCTGCACTCAGTTTTTGGCAAAGTGACTTTTATATAAAAACTGTCATTGACATTAAAAATGTCTTTTCAAACAGAAATCTGGCTCATTAGGCTGCAGAAATTACAAATATAACATCACAGTTCTATAAAGATATTTTAAGTGGCCAAAAAGCACTGGATTTATTATAATGCAGGTACAATAATGCAGACTCCTAAAGATAAGCCCTTCATAAATCATGCTGACTGCACTCTCTTTACCAATATAAGCAAAGACATTACACAGAAACGCACACAGAAACATTGGGATCACTTTATGGCAGACGATCAGTTTTTGGAACAACACCAGCAACACCGGTGTATTACATGTTACTCTTTACTTTTTTAAAGTCATTTATTCTGCTAATCATTTCGCAGAAAGTAATTTGTTGCATAACTCATTACATTATTTTTGCCACATACCATAATTATCCATCCTTCCATCTTCTACCACTTGTCCAGGTCTGTGTCGTGGGGGCAGCAGAGCAGCCCAGACCCCGCTCTCTCCAGCCACCTCTTCCAGCTCATCTGAAGGGTTCCCAAGATATCTAAGCTGGGGCCTGTTCCCAGTAGGACAAGCTCAGAACACCTGGCCTGGGAAGTGTCCAGGAGCCATCCTAGTCAGATGTGCAAGCCACCTCAACTGGTGATTCTTCTCCATGAATATTTATGAGAACAACATTCTCTTTTTTTTCCTGTTAAATAAACTAAAAAAATGACTGTATCTTTTAAGTCAAGTTCAAGCCTTGGCTTTTTCACACCTCAGTGTATCATGTGGACTCCTGGGTCACAATTATCTAATCATCAAGCTGCAGTTCTTATACCAAGGACCTGACACTCAGTCTTCACCAGATTGTTCTGTCGCCTGTAATACAGCAACACTAATGCTAGCTCCTAATGTTTTGTAAAGATGCCCCAGGTGAATTTGATCCTCCTCATGTACTAGCCTGCTCTCTAACTGCTCCCAGTCTCCCAGCTTCACACCAGTGCTACCTCTCCTTCTGATTCACCAGCTCAAGGCCTCAACATTCATTCACAAAACTAAATATTTTAACTTCTGGTCATAAACCCTTTTTTTTTTTTTGGTTGAAGTAGCGCACCACCATCACGTTCAGCTACAAGAACAGTATTCTCTTTTGTTCCGACTCCCCTCTCTCTTCACCTGCCTGGCAGTTAAAGTGCAGCCTGGAGACAGCCAAACACTAATTATTTCAGACTCAACTCCGTTCAAACCCAACACGCTGAGCGCTTACCTCTGTCCTTGCATTACCAGTAATTTGTGCCCCAATCAAGGAGGGAAGGATGTTTCTGAGGTTTCATCAATCAGAAGGTGGGAGCTTTGTAAGGCCTGGACATGAAGTCAGGAAGCTGACAGCTCCTCCTTGCAGCTGGGTTATTGCTTTGAGAGCCCAACTGCAGGTAGAGCACTTCTCTCTTTCTTTTTTTAATTGCAGCACTGAAGTACAGAAATGTTTATGATCAAAGGATTAAGTAGAAAAGAGAACTTCTTGTATCGTTTATTCAGTCAATATTAGGCTTGTCAGTTAATTCCCTAGCAAGTCAAAAAAGAAAAAGCTTTAGTCGGGTAACTGCAACAAATTTACAGGCACTTATTGTTAACGAAGGATCACTCTTATATTTTTTCACTCCTTTACTTCCCTCAGGCAGTTTTCATTTGGAGTTGTATTTTTCCTGACTCAAAGTAGGTACAATCCTGTTCATTAATATTCATTATAACCGAATTAGTCAAACACACACTATTAAAGTGGGGCTGCTGGATGTTTTTCTGCCAGTTTCTAAGAAGTTCAGCTGCATCAGCATTTAAGTGTTAAAATTTGCTACAAAAGTACTTAATTTAAATGGGGTCCCTGCATGAGACAAGCATGAACTGCACTGATGTAACACTACCATGGCAGGGTCAGTGCTGGAAGTGTGTCTTTTGGGTAAACTGTGTAAACCATTTCAGCCAGTGAACCACATTACAAAAACCTGGCTAAGTTTCCATTTTAATAATCTGTTCACAGATTATTAAACCTCAGTGTCACTGTCATCGCACAGAAGTGAGCTTCTCTGACTCATTGATCCGTATCAGACTCCTTTCTCAAAGTTTTACAGCCTCCTTCAGAGGTAAACGGTGGGCTGACAGTCTACAGCGTCCAGAGTTCTTGAGGAGCAATATGACCTAGGGGGTAAAAACGTAAAATCCTGCAAAATATTTAATTGACACATATCTGCTTATTATTCCTCAATTATTGCTAAGTGTTGATATTTAATTATGTTAAAATATAGTGTGTACAAAAATGTTTTTATACACAAACAGCAGTAGAAGCATGCCAGCCGTTACTGTGTTGAGTCTAAATGTAATGTTTTTGATCTCTCTTGGCTGACTAAAATGTGTTTTGTCCTGCAGCAGCCACCGTAGCTAAGATTACGAACTTGAATTGGGAGGAGTACAAAAACAGAACTCAGTTGACTGCAATCTGGAATGTACTGACATCCTGGCAATGATATCTTACACGCTGTACCTTTTTAATGGTGATTTTTGTCTGCTTTTCTGTTTTTATACCGGTGATTAAAACATCTTCATTCAGCTTTTCGTGGCATACTTTATGTGTAAACACTGATATGCTAATTTCACCCTGCTTACATCAGCAATCATCTCCTCATTTCACTTACTTCTGTTACCTTTAACTGCCTCTCCTTGGCTCTTTTAGTTCCTTCTCTCGCTCCTGAATGCTAATGTGGCCTGACCAGCCAACTGCTCCCCGTTTTATTTAAAGCTCTTTTGTCAAAGTCCAAATTAAAATCTACCGCATCAATTACATTTTCCAGCATGGAAAAGTGTCTGCCGAGGTTGCCTCAGGAGGGTCTGAAAAGCTTTTGATTCTGAAATTATATAGTTAGCTTTGGACCTCATCATCCCTTTGCCCCTTATCTCATTATTGTGATGTCCCTCGGTTTCAAGCTTTATATTCTGCAAGCCTTCTGATCAGATCCCTCTATAGGTATTTTACCTAATGTTCTAATAGACTTGATGGATTTTTAAACACAGAAAAAAAAAGTTTTAAAAAGTCTGGCTATCCTGTCAAGTACTTGGAACACATTTAGATTTAGAGTCAATTACAGCAGTCTGAAGGCTGAGGTTTTGGGGTATATAATCTATCCTTCAGTTGTAAATAAGTCAAATTAAAAGTTAACATTTAATGAACTGTGCATGTCAGGAGTTGTAGACTCCAAGCCAGACATGGTAACAGAAAGCAAGCCTCTTACTATGGCTGCTAGAAGGTCAAACACAAACCCAAGTGTCTGCAGGGAAAAGGGAAAGTGAAACTTAAGCAGGCAGGGAGGTAAAAAAGGGAGTGCAAGAGACACTAAGAGAAAAGACGGGGGGAGACTGGACTATTTATACACATGAAATAAAAAAGGGAAATGCAAACAAAAGCGCCTTGAGGTGACGTTGTTGAAATCTGTGCTGTATAAATAAAACTGAATTGAACTGAAACAGCTGGGGGAACGAAACAGAGATGAGAGCAATCGCATAGGTGAACACAAGAGACAAGTGGATACCAACAAAAACAAAAGAAGAAGTGAGTGCCAATAACTGAAAATTGGGAAATGCAGATATATGAATGAGCTTAACATGGGCCAAAGACAGAGGGAAACACTGAGGGCAAATCAAATAAGAAATACTAATTAGAATTAAAGTATAACCAAAAATAAAGCCTCAAAATACTCTTTATTGCAGTACTGATCTCATTAGACCCACACAGTAATGCTAGCATCACCAGGAGTAGTACTGCATTATATGAGAAACTGAAGATCATAATTACATCACTGCAAATTCCACAGCTGCAGACAGTGGACTGGACTGGACTCTTTGGAAGGCCAGGTGTGGCCCTGAGAACATGGCTGCATGCTTAAAATAAAGCTTATAATTAGGGCTGGATCAGGTGACCCTGAACTGTCCCTTAGTTATACTGCAATAGGCCTGGACGGCTAGGGGGTTCCCATGATTCACTGACACCTCTTTTCACTCTGTTTATATTCCACTCTGCATTTAATCATGGGGGGGAGATAGTGAGAGAAGGTTATGTCCACCGTGACTACCTGTATTGATAATTCAGACATCATCATGTTTGCTCTGTGGTGGCTGTTGTGATTTCTGCAAACCTTCACCTGCCAGTCGTCAGCTAAAACAGACTCAGCTGTTGCTTTTCTCTGGGTCTGATGGACGCATTGTTTGCTGGATGATGAGATGACAGCATTTTACACCTCCACACTAAAGCTTTCTCTACCTGGTTGCAGCTCTAAGGATGGCACCCTTCTCCTGCAGCCTTCCATCAATAATACAAAACCAAAAATATATATAAAGAAGTTGCTTCTGTCAAATTTAGCACTTACATGTCTATCCAGTATAACTTCCCTTCACAGTTTTACCCAGGGATCTTGTGATTTTTCTTAGGGAAGATTTGAAACATGGTATCTACAGTGCATGAGTCTCATCGGCAATGCCATCAGAGCATGTAATAGTGGTGGTATCGCTGGTATATATTGTAGTTCCTCAAAGAAATCCTCCAAAATTAGTTTTCAACTCTAATGATGACCACGGTTTACAAAATGCACCTAATGTTTTATTCAATATGACCTAAAATCAGGGACCGAGTCCAAACACGCTTCAGGAAAGTGTTTCCAGAGCAAAGGAGCCGATGGCTGTTTTCTCATAGACTTCAATACAACCAGAAGTATTTTTGCATCCAGAGAATTTGCCCCTGGTGACCATTAAAAAGAATGCAGGTTTAAGGCATTTCCATGTTTGCTTCACTTTTCAGATTCAAAGTATGTGTCCATTTATGATAAGAAACAAGAATTTTTTAAATATGAATATGGCAGACCCTTACAATCTCAGCAGTTAATCTCTGTAAATGAGCATGTTAAACACCAATTTATTACAGAAAAAATATCAGTGTTGTAGTGCCCCTGTACCAAATTTACAGAACTCTCTTCCCCTATGACAGCTGGGATAGGTTCCAGTCTGGATAAGCAGAAGAAACTGGATGCATGGATGTATATGATGTATTACTTGCCTCCTATTAGGGTCATACGAAGATGCTGATTCACTAGTGTGCTTGGTAGCAGTCACTTTTTTCCACAGATCATCCCCTTCACTTATTAAAAAAAAAAAATCACATCAGTTAACAATAGTCTTATGTGAGGAGGACTTTAGTGACCATATGCTGTTTGAAAAAACTAATAGGATATGCTTGGTGTCCCCAAGTTACCATCATGGGCTCTGACCAGAGGTTGCTGACTCATGGATTACATGGAGGCAATCCCCTTTTATGGAACCACAGTGTTTTCTTTTCTTCCCGTTTCATCTTTCTCCTCACAGGGAGGGTTCCTAAGATCATTATTGGTACATTTACAGCAACTCTGTATTCACACATCAGTTCTGCTGTGTTATTTGAGAGCACACAGGCACTCTGCACTGTGCTGCTCGGGCAGATAATGCAACACAAATACAATCAGTTGCTGCTGCCAGAGAGCAAAAATTAGCATTTGTGCATGCTAATTACTTATTATGATAAGGACTGCAGAATTAACCAAGAGTGATGAGGAAGATGGGTTGTAACAATGATGACATCCTGATGGCGATAACGATAGCAATCCATTTATTCCTGATGGTACTAGTGATGAAGGAAGGCAGGCTACTAGAAACGACTGGATTATTATAATGCCGATATGCAGCTCCATCCAGCATATTAGCTCATCCTCCACTCTGATAAGCATGTACGAGTGCAGTGGTGGGATTATGCAAATGCCCAATTGAAGAAGCTGCCAGTTTCCCTGGCAGTCGACTTCAAAGCGGCCAGGACCGGAGATGGAATTA
This sequence comes from Pterophyllum scalare, assembly GCA_024447675.2. Lineage (NCBI taxonomy): Eukaryota > Metazoa > Chordata > Actinopteri > Cichliformes > Cichlidae > Pterophyllum > Pterophyllum scalare. The sequence goes on along the minus strand of JAMQGT020004362.1, from coordinate 86,114 downwards.
GTGCTTTGCCTAATCCCACTGGAGGAGGGCGGGAGGGGAGCTACACTTTATTAATGCACCAGCAAGCTTAATCGGGGGGGGGGCAGAATGAGAAAAGATGAGGGGTATAGGAGGTGAACGAGGACAATGAGAACAAGAGGTGAAGAATGGAGGATAGAGTGCATGTGTTTGTGAGCAAGGAGAAAGAGAAGTGTAACATAACGAGGAGATGATCAAACAGAATTTTTAGGGGAGACCTGGAACATTGTGATTTCCACAGTTTCCAAAACACAGATTCCTTTCCTGCCAAACTACCACACCTGATATTCACTCGAACAGCAGGGTGCAAACCAGCCCTTGAGGGCAGATCAATACAAACAGTGCAGATACTTGCATGTACACGTCTATGCTGGGAAGCTGTTCTCAGTGCACCAGCACCGACTCCCAAACACAAAGAAATAATGCGCTGGGCCTGCCAACCAGTTTCCTGTTGAATTATGCAGCATGACTTTTATTTTTGGTTGGATAATTAGGGATTATTGTTCAGCATCTCCATGTGTCCAAGAGAATGTAGGGCGCCATTAGTCCATTCTGTACTGAGGTTTCTGAAATGCCTATAGCTGTGACCTTTACAGAACAAGTGATAAACTACAGTTAAAAGCTACTGCTCACCACACTGCAGTTGCACAGGAGGGTTTGTGTTTTTCCATTTCATATTGCTCTACATGTTATCTTTTGCACTGCTAAAGGCGTAGCAGAAAGGATCGCTAAGTCTGAGATATCTCAAGAAGTACAGGCTAGATTATAATGAATTTTAGAATGGATATTTATGGCCCTGAGAGGATGAATCCTAATGATTCTGCGGTCAAAGTGTCACTTTTGTTCAGAAAGGTTGCAAACTGAAGGACGGTTTTACGTGGCTGTCATAATAAGAGCTGGGACACCATGAAAAAGTTTGTGCTCCTCTGACACTCATTTCTATCCAGCTTGGAGTCCGCCTGAAGGACTTGTTTCACTCGCGTGCAGTCACTCATCATCTGCAGTATGTGAAAAAGTATTTGCACCCTTCCTGATTTCATAACTTTTTTGCATATTTCTCACACTTTCAGATCATCCAACAAATTTGATCAATGATCAAAAACACACCACGAAGTCCACCTCTGAATAGCTTAAAAAGAAGAAGGTTTTGGAGTAGCCTAATCAGTCTGGAATTAAATCCAATTGAGATGCTTTAGCATGACCATAAAACTGGCCATCTGTGCTCAAAAATCCTCCACTGTGGCTGAATTCTCCAAAAAAGAGGGAGACAAAAGACCTCCACAGTGATGTGAAAAACTCATTACAAGTTATGCACTGGTTTGGATACCTTTACCCCCCCCTTACTAAATTAAATCATCATTTAAAAACTGCATTTTAAAAATTTCCATTTTCATCCACTTATCCAATTCAGGTTGCAGTTGTTGGATGGATATGAAACATAAGTACGTGAGAGAAATATGCAAAAAAAAAAAGAAAGAAAAAAGAAATCAGCAAGGGGGCAAATACTTTTTCACAGCACTGTATATCCTTTATCCTTTTTTGTCTGTATCCCAGTTATTCACAAAGTCAAATAGCCTGCCTAAGAGGGAGACAATTAGGGAAACACAAGTATCACTGCCTGCTGCACCACTTCACCTTGTTTTAATGACAAATTGTGGAGATGTGGTAGTGATGGACCTCTTTGAAGAACCGCTCTTTAAATTCAGCATCCATGGTGTTGTCCTTTTAGTGCTGTGACCTCATCAATGAGTCACATAAAATTAGCAGGCACATGGAGTTTGCAAGCACCCTCTGACGATACAATTTCTATCATTTAGACCCAAGCAGACCTGAGCACATTTATGCCCCAGGAAAAAAAGACTGGCGTGAGTACAACGAAAAGGTGCTTCAACGCTTTCTTCGAGTTCTTTGGGATAAACCAGACTCTCCTTCACAACAGGAAAAAGGATGTGATCTGACCATTAATATTAAACACAGAGTGAACAATGCAGTTCAGAAGAACAAAGCAAGAAGAAATTGCACATGAGCCGGTAGGAGATGTTCCAGTGGCTTAAATTATAGGAATGTCAACCAGGATGGTTGAGTCCCATAGTTAGCTTTGGTTTTGTATTTTGGTTTGACTTCAGTTTAGACACAAAATACAGTTAAGGGTAGACAGTGCATTAAAATGTAATGATTTTGAGAGCACAGGATTAAATATTCCTCTTGGCACCAGCGTTCAAAGCAGTACACAATCCACAGCCTGCGTCAGCCACAGCAACCTTCAAAGCACAATCATGTAAATATTTCAAGGTGTTTACTGAGTTCAGTGGTGGCGCTACAGCTCTTTTGGGCATATCAGTAATAACACATATGTCTGTCTCTGAAGGACATAAGACATTTTTTTATTTTAATAAAATTATTATCAAATATTGTTAACATTTAAGGACTAAATGTCCTGTGGTAGATTCAAAGAGCTAAAACAATGATTTTCATGCAGGCATACCAAGTGTGATCCAGTCAATAACAATGATTAAACAGGAGGGAGGCACTGAGCAGCCACGTTCAATGTGACGACCAATTATCTGGTTGCCTATTTTCATACCACCCTTGGTAATAACATAAATTGTGGAATGAGTATTTTTTATTACTGAATAATTTGTCTGATGATTCAGTTTAAAGTTTGGTCATAGGTCTGAGGTCCAAGAGGTCAACATACCCAGGGTCTCTTCCTGTGATCTGGATTCACTGACTCTAACACTGGCAATCAGGATAAGTGGTCACATAAAGCTGGTTGTTAACTCAGTAAGTTAACCCAGAGTTTCCCCAGTAAATGTACATGAAAGTAGCATCTGATCAATCCCAATTATGGATAAGTGTTCTGCCAGTAGTGGGCCTGATTTTCCAAAGGAAGATAAAAACTGTAGTATGGGTAAAGTATGTGTGACAGGAAATGAATGAACTGTACAGTAATTTAGTAATAAAAGCTCTGTATGAATGTGTGAGTGCTTTGTGCACTTTAGTCGGCCAAGACCGGAATAGCCATGAAGGAAATCATTGGTGCGGCACAGTGGCCTGATGGTAGCGCTGTTGGCTCACAGCAAATGGCCCTGGGTTTGAATCCACCATGTGGCCAGGGCTCTTCTGTGTGGAGTTTGCATGTTCTCCCAGTGTCTGTGTGGGTTCTCTCCAGGTACTCTGGCTTTTAAAACATATGTTGAAGTATACCCACTGTGCTGGTGAGTCTGATAATTCAACAATTACAAATCACACTTCTCCATCTGGCAATCCAATGGACAAGTCTGGGTTTGGTGGTTACCAGGAGAACGGTACCTGTCTGACTGCATTGTGCCAAGTGTAAAGTTTGGTGGAGGGGGGATTATGGTGTGGGGTTGCTTTTCAGGAGTTGGTCCTGGCCCATTAGTTTCAGTGAAAGGAACTCTTAATGCTTCAGTATATGAAGACATTTTGGACAATGTCATGCTCCCAACTTTGTGGGAACAATTTGGAGATGGTCCCTTCCTGTTCCAATATGACTCCGCACCAGTGCACAAAGCAGCTCCATAAAGACATGGATGAGCAAATTTGGTGTTGAAGAACTTGACTGGCCTCCACAGAGTCCTGACCTCAGCCCGATAGAACACCTTTGGTCCAACATCAGTGTCTGACCTCACAAATGTGCTGCTGGAAGAACGGTCAAAAATTCCCATAAACACTCCTAAACCTTGTGGAAAGCCTTCCCAAAAGAGTTGAAGCTGTTATAGCTGCAAAGGTTGGCCAGCATCATATTAAACCCTATAGATTAAGACTGGGATGTCACTGAAGTTCATATCCATGTTAAGGCAAACAACTAAATACTTTTGGTAATATAGTAATATAATTAGAGCTGCAAATCTTAAATCTGTGGGGGCATTTCCCTGCTTCTTGTGATAAATTGATTATCCTGGATATATAGAGAAAAAAGTCTTAGAAAACAAGGCATTCCACTACATTAGGAAGACTATTTAAGACTATTTATCCTTTTAACAGGTGTGTGTGTGTGGGGGGGTATGTGTCAATTTAAATCAATAGAAAACAGAAAAACAGTAAGTGTGTAAAACTATCAGAATCTGTTCTTATACATCTGGCTTTACTCATTGCTTTTATGTGCTGGAGGTTGAGCAAGCGGCTGCAGGCTGAGGTGAAGGAATGAATTGTTGCCCACTAGCACCTTCACATGGATGTTTGAAGCTACTGTGAAAATAACTGCTGCCTGATATCAGTCTCCCTGAGTCAGTCTGATGTTAAGCTGCTAAACCCAGTGACTGCCTTGGTGGCCTGTAGTTAGAGCAGAGGAGGAACCAAAAGCAAAGCACAGAAAGCAGAATTAAAGTTCAGTATTCAAATCTTTAAGCAGTCCAAAAGGTTAGGAACACAAGCTTCTTTAATTTGTGCCTCCTCGTTCCCCTCCTCCTGCCTGTGATCTGGAAATTAATCACAGCACATCACATTGTAGGATGACTCAATGCCTAAAATGCATTATGAAAGACAGGTGAGAGCGAGAGGAGGATTGCTGGAGGATGCATGAGTGTATTCTTTGCAGAAGTGTGCAGAAGAAGGCTCGGCACACGGCTGGAGTATACAAACTCTTTAAATTACTTAGCCTTTTTGTGTGTTGTTTCAGTTAGTTAAGTCCTTTCTGCCCTTCACTGTTTCAGCCTATGATTTAAAAAGGTATTTTTTTCACATTTCAATAATTTTTTCAAATAATTAAAAAATAATGTTACAAGCAGCTGGGATCATAAAATCCAGCTGTGTCTGAGCTATCACAAAACAGCTGATAACGCAGCTATGTCACATGTGTCATGTTTAAAATAAGGCTCAGCTCCTCTCGTCGCTTCCTCGCCTTCTCTGCTTACATATCTGGTGGGCGGGACTGAAACATGAGGAGAGGTGTTGAGTATGTGCAATTTGGGAAATGAGAAGAACAACGTAACAAATGGAAACAAATTCCTACTGGGAAGAGTGATTAACTGATCGTGAACAGATGTGGCAGAAAATTGGAGGAAAAAGGAATGAACCAAGGATTAATGATGTTACATCTGGTACCAAAGCCCGAGGCCTGTGTCGAGCAAAGAGGGCGTGTCCAATTGAACCCTGTGTCGAGGCCCGTATCGTTTTTCAGAACGTCACATGACAAAAGCCAAACGAGGCCCCGTTTTCTGACATCACATGACTGCCTCATTATGCGATTCAAGTTGCTGAAAGAGACGTGAGAAATAGAGGAGGTGTTCTGGGTGATCTGAGGTGAGTCTGATCCACTGTTATAGCGGCATAATCAGAAACACCTGCATCCTCACCTGTCCACATTAGCGCTTCAGTTTTAGCGCCCCCGCTTCTTCAGTCCTCTGTGAGACTGTTTTCTAAGGCTGTGGGAGTTATACCAAAAAGAAGGGATTGCCTGAGCCCCAACGCTGTCAGTTGTTTTTAATTCATGAATAAAAATCAATAAAGCACCCCACACCTCCGCCCAAGCATTACCTATAACTGTTTATCTACAAACACACCACACACTGTCTATATTCAATACTCTGTTGATATAACACAACTGATCTATTGATACCTAGATATCACAATCAGCATAGATTTTTTAAATCTGGTTTTACAATACTCCAAATTGGAGATTTTCACATAATTGCATAATTATGCTAAAAGATCCGCCAGCCAACATGTAACAGAACAGTAGGAATGCTGTACATCAAATGTCCAGCAGACGTCAGCACTCCAAAATCAACTGTTAAACTGCGTTTCGTGTGATCAGGCTTTTGGTGAATCAGTTGGCCAGAATGATTAGACACATTCTCGGGGCCTCATCCTACCGTCACTACCAAGGATTACTAAAATGAAAACAGGAAGTGATGGCATAGAAAAACAAAAAAAACATCAGAATACTGAGTTTTTGTTTTGTGATTCAATTTTTGTTACTTACCCCCTCTAAAGAAACTAAAAATTTGTGTCTGAAATCACTCTTTATATGTCACGTACTGCTGTGGCAGGGAAGGCAAAGAGGACCCCAATGCAGGACTCGAAGGCTCAAGCTAAAGTTCCGCTTTATTGATTAAACACAAGAGATACTAAGCTGGACGGGAGCCAGCTACACGAAAACGCGAAACTCAAAATACTACGGGCTCACAGCAGGAAAGTCAACATAAACACTGGCGAGGATGTGACAAGCAACAAGGGAAACTGCAGACAATATAAACACAGAAAGATAATGAGGGAAGTGGAAACCTCTGGGGAAAGCAACACACTAACCAACACAGGAAGCAAAACTAAACACAAAGCACACAGGACAAGCAACTGCCAAAATAAAACAGGAAGTGAACATGACAAGGTAGATTTGTCAAGTAAGGAGGCTGGCACACAGAGGGATTCTAAACATATGCCTAAACGGAAACCTATTACAACACACAGGCTGACATATATGGAAGCTTGTTTCCGCAACTAAAACAAAAATAAATAAATAATTGGCATTCATAACTCGAAATTGGGTTGTTTTCTCGAAATTTCGAGTAACGTATCTCAAATTTTCACGTTAATAACTTAAAATTTTGACTTAGCACTGCCAATCAGGAAGTTCCATGATCCATACATCATTTCCTTGTTAACTGGAAGCAGGAAGCTGAAGGTATCAGCTGTCCAACAGATCAACATGAAAACATTGATTCCTTACCTTTTATGCAGCTGTTTTTTGCTAGAAGACATTTTGTCGGTCAAAAAAGATGCCAACAATTTCACGTTTGCTAGAAACTGTTAGCTGCCTGATACTGTCGCTACCCCACTTTGAGTGTGCATGTGCTGGGGGCATCTGCTTCCGGGTAACAAGGAAATGACATCTTTCTCGGAGCTTCCTGATTGGCAGCACTCAGCCGAAATTTGGAGTTATTAACTCGAAATTTCGAATTACGGATGGCAAGTGTAAAAAGTCCCAGCATTTTATGTTTCTGCAGGCCGGCACCGAGAGTATAACACTGGGACACAACTGAAAGCTAATTAACACATGCAGTGCACCTACACAGGTGTAAACGCCAGTAACAACATCAGCCACTTACATAGGTTACGTCATAGCTCTACAAAGACCCAGACTTAAGTCTGAATCAGGGGTAAGCTGGAGGAGGAGGCTGGGGGAGAGGGAGGTCTGTGCTCCACTGGTCAGGCTGCGGCCCCGGATAAATGGAAGAAAATGGATGTTTGTAGTAACACGGTTTCATTTATTTAACATCAATTTATTTCAAGTTTTTTTTCTTTGTTGTCTGTTTGGAGGATAACATGCAGTGCGGTGCCACACAGTTAAGCAGTATTTAAAGTGCGATTCATTACAGAAGAACACGATGAATGGCTTCAAACGCCTTTCTTTAGACAGTTTTTGACATTGTCCATTAAACAGTCCTAAAATGTAAATTGACGTCCCAGTGCTTCTTAGTTTTAGACTAGTCGATTTGTCTAATTTTTTTCCCCCCTGTTTAGTCAACTAAGACATTGCCAGGAACATCCTTAGCTAGAACACTAAAAACAAGCACAAAAACTAACAGTTACCAACATTAACCACCATCTTCTGACACATTACGAGCACTAACTGTTTGTGTGCATTTGTCATTAATGTGACCCTAAGTTGGATAAGCAGAAGAAAATGGATGGCTGATTGGATGTAATTCTGAGCATTTTGTTGCTTATTGTTACCCTCCTAAAATAATGGCCGAAGTCATTTTTAAATGAAAAATTTATTTTTGCCTTAATCATCATATTTTCACTATCTGGTTCAGTTTTTGTGTGTTTTCTGGAAAACCTGAAAAAATGACTTAGGCCATTATTTTAGGAGGGTGACATCATGGAATTTGGCAAAACTATAAATAAAGGCATAAAGGCAATAAATAATATTTAATTAATTATTCAATTAGCGATGCAGCTCCCTCATAAAGTGTCTCCTCAGTTTGCACCAAAGACTAAAATGAAAATCAGCCTGAAACTTAAAGATTAAGACTCCATCACAATCACTTTGGTTTTTCAGACATATTTTGAAAGAAAACATAGAGTGCTAAGTTGCTATTTTCACCCCTTGTTTTCTTTCCTTTTTTTATATATGATCGGTGGCTTTGATAGAAAATCTCTGACCTTCACAGTATGGATCAAGACTTGTGTGTTGAATAAGGTTTACTGATTGAATCCAGCAGGAATTACTTGTTTACTAGTTTATATTTAAAAGATGAACTTAAATTATTTCTTGCTTTGTAAAACAGAAGAAAAGCAGTGGTGAATAAAAATGGGAAGGGCAGGACTCTGGAAAAGAATTTGGCCTGGTAAACATGGAGCTGAGATATCAAGAGATACAAGGGGAGGCAGCTCGCTATCTGGAGGATAACTAATCTCTATTTAGTGATTCTGGGTCCTCTTAAAGTTCTAATGCTACTGAGACGTGAGGTTCTGGCTTTAACTTCCTGCTTTTCCAAAGTTAAAGTTTCCTTCTATAGAGCCTGATCTTAACTTCCCATCTTTAAAGTGGTCCTCCTATTCAGAGTCGCTGAAGGGCTGGAGTGTATCCCAGCTATCATAGGACGCGAGGTTGGGTACATCCTGGACAGGTCGCCAGCCACTTGCAGAACTAATACTATGATCCTTTTGCATTCATCTTCACTCTACATTTTTTTCTTGTGAATTTAAAAGTACAGTAAGTGATTTTTTTTTTAGGTTATTTAACAGATAAAAAATGTTGTACTCATAAATATACATTGATTAGTGTGTAATTATGTACATCTTCTAACAATGTATGTATTCTCATAAACTTAGAATCCATTAAAAATTAATATTTTCACCATATCTCTCATTATGCCTTTCTTGCCCTCCACCACTGCTTGCTCTCCTCTCTCATTTCCACCTCAGCCTCTTCCTCCTCATCTCAGGCCTCATCTCCTGAACTGAAGTCAGGACTCTACCACACAAAAACATGCATAAACATGCTTATTTATTCCCGATATTGTCGCAATTACTGATTGTGAACAGATTAGGCATGGGACCCTCCAGTCTCCAGACAACTGACAATAAGGGCTAACAACAACAGCTGGTTATAATCTAGCATTATATCAGCTAACGTTAGGCTCCGGTGTCTTAAAAATCACACTTTCCCTCTGATAAACAATTTGATTACATAAATTATTCACTCAGTGTCTGAGTCCAGCAATATTAGATCCACTTCAGAAACAGGTTCACTAACACCGGCTAACAGCAGCTAACGGAGGCTAGATACAGCTAACAGCAGTAAAAACAGCAGAGCTCAAGTTCAGCATCGCTGTCATTAGACCAGTGTTTCTCAAACTCTACCATCACCATTTGCTGTGCACATAAAGCTGTCGCGCTGACGCTTCGCCACCGAGGACCGGCGATTTGCCACCGTACCACTGCTTCCAATGTCAGCATTATAATCCCTGTGATCTTACTGATTGAGCCCAGAGTGGGAGGTCAGCAGTTTGAGGCTCTTACAGTATGTTATTTTTCTTCTTCAATTGTCATTCTTATTTTGCTTATTTCTTATTCGTTATGAATGAAAAAGTAGTATAAAACAGTTGTTGAACAGTAACTGGAAGCTGGAAGGTCTAACAAGGATGCCCAAACTAAGTTCAGGAAGTACTAAGTTGACACTGAAGTTGTGTCTTGACATGGCTACAACTTTAACTTTGGAACTACTTTTCCAGCCATGATGAGATGTGCTATCAATTGGTTATTCATTGCCAAAATATTGGCTTCATGTGTTTTCAGTGGGGCAACCACAGAATCCTCCCATAAATTTCTATTCAGGATATCCTGATCCTGAGCTGGGAGTGGGGCTGGATCCAGGGGTCAAATTGGAATTACTCGTGCTCGCTTTCTTAGTACTCTTATGTTCCAAGTTAATATAATTCACAACCTTCTGAGCCATTTCCTTGACTTTGCCAAAACTCAGTGACCACCCGTGTATGACCACTGCCTGAAATTAGAGTTTCACTATCTGGATTTTACCCTCCCTTCTGGTGTCTTGTGTTTGGGCCTCTCATCCTGTGGCTCATTTCACAATCCCCTCAGCTGGACTCCAACCAAGTCCTAGACGCATCTCAAGGGCAATTAAAACAGAGAAGCTGCACTTGACCATAGTTATGCAGTCACATCTGCTCTGCATGCTCAGAACAAACTTATTAAGGCTCTTATAACAACAGAACCAGTTTGTCTTTTACGAAACATTTACTAATTGTCTGATCAACAAACCCGAGGCTTTCAATCTTTTATCTGAATAACTAAAACAGATTGAAGCAGGCTAACAAACTTTTCTAAGAGCGTGCCAGAGTGTTGGCAAATTAAGAAGTGTTTCTAGTTTGTTTCCTAATGTCAGAGACAGAGAAGCTGCAGTGTGCAATGATAATGCAAGTGGAGATACATGTACATCACATCAAAGCGGCGGATTAGCGGGGATCAGCTCCAGACAAACTCTGATGTAATGAGAGCTAAGTCAAAACTGCAGTGCTGTGTTAGACATATTAAAAATCTGGACTGCCAACACAAATGTTAGTCAGCATTTATCAGGCTTTCTGCTTGCAGCAAATATATTACTGATTCAGACGACAAAAACATGGCAGAAAAAAAAACACACAAATTACATACTAAAACTCTGTGAATGCAAGGCTTTGAGAGAAATGTTTGGTATCTGTTTCACTGTTATTTTTTTAACCTGAGTAAAGTTTTAATGAAACTGGGAGACAGTCATTCTATCCTTATTTAAGCCATGTTATTGTAGATTGTGTGTAACTGTAACAAAATAATGTCCCAGCTTCTGGGTTGGAGTATCTTAAGTATGTCAGGTTTTTTAACAAACCAGGGAACAGCTATAAGGATTTTTAACTTGGATAGATCTGCCTCAATAGACGGATCTATAGGCACTAGGAGAGGTGGTTTTAATCTACAGTACAGATCAAGTGCACCTAAGTGGTGCACTTGATCTGTACTGCTCTATAGTACTAGAGAGGTTCAACATAGCCAGGCTTTCCTTGCATTAGTTAGCTTGATAAAACCTGAAACTCCATAACAGTATCACAACAGTAATTATGAACTTTCTGTGCTTCAGGCTCTGTGCACGCTCAGAGGGGCTGCTTCATGCATTAAATGACTTCTTGCATCCATGCGAGTGCCACCTACTCCAGAGACATTATCAGGTGACGAAAATGGTGACAAAAGTCTATAAAGAACATTAAAAAAAAATTAACAGTAAGATCAAACACTGTTGCAAATAAGACAACCAATCAATGCTGCAGAAAATATTAATATTGGGATTTGGTAAAATAAAAACAGTGTCACAGCTCAGCAAAGAAGTACCCAAACACAACACTTTTAGACAAATAAACAAAAAATAACCTTTAATTTGTAGCAAATCGTAGCCAGACACATGTAGTTAGTGCGTGTGTGTGTGTGTGTGTGTGTGTGTGTGTGTGTGTGTGTGTGTCATGGTCCTGGGTCTAGGATCCAGTGTTTTCTACATTTGGACTTTTGAACTCTGGTTTTGTTGATGTGTTGTGTCTGGGATCATGGTTTCAGGGTTGGTATTTTGATTCTCAGGCCTTCTTTGTTTCAATTATCCATGTTCTGTTCTGGTTTATTGTTCATTTGTATTCAATCCCTTGCTTCAGTTATTATGCTTTCCCCTGTGTTCCATGTCCATGTACTGTCACCCGGTTAACAAGGTGTTGAGGAACCAGGGCATACTGACAACTAGTGGGCTACTGGAATTAGAGGGATACGGCATAAATGGACACAAGATGAGAATCTGGAACTATTGGAATGCTACTACACATGTAATCCCAGTGAAAGGGGTTACGTGAGGAGGATGTGGGACCTATGGATTCTTCGACACGCAACATCCAGGCTGACTTCAAAACAACTCGTAGCTCAGTGCTCCAACATACAAAAGAAGCAACTGCAACTAGAGCTTGACAAGGTACAACACAAATCCTACGGCAAGGGGGAGCCAGAACAGCAGGTCAGGGGGAGATATCATCATTCCCACACTCCGAGACTGAGTACCAAGCCAAACTAGTACGCTGAATACCAGAGCAGCTGACCTGAAAGATAAGATGAAAACCTGGACCCCTCGAATCTGACTACCAAGACTACTAGAAGATGTGAATGCAGGGCTACCTGGCTGCCACAGCATTGAGGGAAGCGTATGCTACAAACTCGCACTTACAAGCAAAAATATGAGATTATAAAATTTGCAAATCCAGGGATGAAGCAGAAAGCCAATGCCGCGAAATTCGATATTAGAGCCAAAACTTTGTCTGATATTTGGAAGAATCGGATTTTATCCAACTTACACCTAAGACGGATTTTTACAAGTTGGATAAAATACCATGGGCCATTTGAATCCAACTTAGGCAATTTCTACTGTGTATATATGTAAGTACTGTCTCCTGTGTTTCAGATCAACGCTTTGTAAGTCAGCCTCCAAGCCATTTCTTCAACCTTCATTCCTCATCATTTCTGAACCTACCAGCTAGCAGCAGCTCTTGATTGTCTGCCTCCACGCCCTCATCTCCATACGAGTAACTTTTGATGATTCTCTGCTTGCAGTAAACAAAAGGATCAAATATCACAGTTTCTGCGCCTGGTCCTGGGTCAGATTCTGTTTATTTAAGAATGTGACAGTAGTGTGGCATCACTAGTGAGGCATGCTTTTATCAGAAGGGGTTAAATATACAAATACAACACAGTCCGCTTCAGCAGTCCTCATGTGTTTGTTTGGAGATCATGTAACACACACTGTACGTCACAGTGTCGGCATTAATCTCTCCAAACACAGAGCAGTGTGTTTATTTTCTACGTGCCATCAGTTACTGATAAGAGATGTCTGCTTGTTCATGAGAGCTGGACTGTAGGGATCAACTAATCTTGTTTTATTACTGTTTCTTGCTTCAGTTTTTTTTAAAATTTATTTATCTATTTTGTTTACTTCTAAGCAGGGGTCAAAGTAAGCTGGTATGGTCCGGTACTGCTTACCACTAAAAGATTCTGCACCGGTATGCAGTACCGGCAAGAGCTGGTGCTGCTGTCTGCTAGTGGTGGGCGGATCGATCCAAATATCGATAATATCAATACCAACGTTTAGCTACTTTCATATTTTGATACCATCAGATCAATATCAATACCAACGTTGGTATTGATATTGATCAATACTAGTGTAAAAAGATCGATACTTTAGCTTCAGTTTCTCTCCTGTATGCAGTAACTTAAGTAACTTAAAGGGCCAAATTGTCTTATATTTTTTACATCAATCACGGGCCGGAAGCGTAAATGTTTTATAAGGTTATAGAGTGATAATTTTGTACAGCTTTTTTATTTAAGTAAAAGATACAGAAAATTATTGAATGAAGGGATATTTTTTTATTACATTTTTGTTTTATACTTTCTGAACACTCTACCTGAAGAAAGTTTTAATTTGTTCTTGAATGATCATTTTGTACACTTTATTTAAGAAAAAAATACAGACATCACAATGTATGTGGAAAATTGTTTTGTTGCTGTTCTGTTGTTTCAGAACAAAAACTTTTATTTTGATAAATTAATTATGATTACTGCAAGATTTGGTATCGATCGATACCAAGTAAATACAGGGCTCACCGATACGATCCAAGCCGATACCGATACCTGAATACTTTTTAATAATTCTGAAGAATTTTCATGAAGTTTAAGTGTTTTGTGATTTTTTTCTTTACTTTGGATCATTAATTAGTTAAAAGCCAGAATAGAATTGGGCAAAGTTTATAGGTAAATAGAAAATACTTTATCAAAATAAAGGTTTTTGTTCTGAAACAATAGAACAGCAACAAAAACAATTTCCCACATACATTGTGATGTCTGGATTTTTTTCTTAAACAAAGTGTACAAAATGATCATTAAATTAAAAAAAATATTTTTTTTTAGGTAGCGTGTTTAGAAAGTATAATTTTCTGGATTTTTTCTTAAATAAACAAGCTGTACTAATCGCGGGCTGGAAGTAGGGGCGTGCTGGAATGGCTCGCAGGCCGGGAGCGCTGACATATTCCTTTGTTGTCCCAAGTAAAATGTGTTACATGTCACCTGACGGTATGATGTAAAGAACTGCAGAGAGGGGAGGAGCAAAGTGTGCCCTGCCTCTGTGCTGTGAGAGGAGCGGCACTTAAACAGTCAGCTCGCATCTCTGATGAAACTGTAGCACTGCATACGGAGAGAAACTGAAGCTAAAGTATTGATCTTATAACACTAGTATTGATCAATATCAATAGCCAACGTTGGTATCAATACTATCGATATTTGGATCGATCCACCCACCACTAGTTAACAGGCAACGAAACGGGTTTTCCAGCGCCAACAATAACTAGAGGACGTAGTTTTTTCATGTGATTTTGGTTCGGCTAGTTAACAGGTTAAAACGTTCACCACTACGTTTAATGTCGGTCTGCTTGTTACAAAATATCTCAATTAAAAGCAAAGACAGATTCACCAGTTGTGTTTCATGTTGTTCTGCTCAATTTCAACAACACAGCACAGTTCAAAACATCATGGACATCAGTTGTGTTAGTTTACAGTGTGTGCAAACATCTCAGTTCCTTAACAACAAAAATATATTCCACATTGTCAAGTGATTCTGATTTCTGCTTTATCCAGGCCTGGATAAAGCAGAAATCAGAATCACTTGACAATGTGGATATATGTATGTATATACATACATACATAAAGGTTTTTGTCATAGTACCGGCAAGAATTTAAAACTACTTTCACCCCTGCTTATAAGTACTTTAGCTATAGACACCTCATATTTACAATTTTAGCAGTTTTACCTTCTTTAGTACTGCCAGCTGCCCTGTCATAAAAAGAGGTGTAGCTAAAGAAACTCTGCAAATAGTGAGCCCACATAACACTTTAGCTACTTTCATATTTTGATACCATCAGTTTAACCTGCCTCCTAATGAAATGTGAATAAAAGGATGCAAAGCAATCAGTCAAACAAGGTTTAAATAGAACATTTTAACTGTATTCAGTTTCTTCTTTTATATTATCCACTCACTTATTTGACTAAACTGCTGTACAACTGTCTGCTGTGAAGAGCCAAATCTAGAACAAAAAGTTTTTACTCTCTAACAGTGTTTGGTAACAAGATAGTTTCACTGAAACACACTGGAAAACATTTTCCCTTAGCCAACCCTGGAATATCTTTATTCCTGTTTGACAGCCACTATTACAAAACTACTAAAACAAAATGCATCTTAATGTATAAGCAAAATAATGAAAGACTTGATGCTGGTCCTGCACATCTGTCTTCAAGTCGTAACTAGCCTATTTCACACACCTGAAGATGAGATGAAAAGTCAAACGGTGACACAAACGCAGGGCCAGCTGTGGCTAAAGCGGCCTCTGTTTCTGATCCATTTTTCAATCAAGAGTATGATTGGAAAAAATTAATAAATCATGCTTTTTCTCCTTCTCATTCTAAAGCAGCAAAGTCAGCCTCGCGTTGTGTTACCTCACTGCCCTCTGCTGTTTATTGAGATTAAATACACGAGTGGCAGAATTGCAGCAGCACACGTCATAATTTTGACCTCCTTGCACATTAGAAAAAAATGCAAGTTGGAGGCGATGTTTTTTTTCCCCAGCTTAGAGAGCACAAGTCCATTTATGAGTGTCTGGCGGTGCAGCGGTTAAAACTGTCACCTCACAAATGTAAAAGGGATTCTGGGCTTCAGGCTTTCTGGAGCCTTTCTGTGTGGAGCTTGCATCTTCTTCTTGTTCTTTGATTGGTTTTCCCCGGTTTCCTCTCAAAGACACGTGTGCACGCGAGATTGTGGAGTATCTCATGAGTGCTCCGCATGAAACAGCAAGTCCAGCGAGTGGGATTTCTAAATTTCATTAGAAGTTCTCTGGGTATACTGTCCTCAGATAGACTCTGCAGTAGTTACCTGAAAGCAAAGGGCAGTACAGAAGCATCCACCAACCAAAAAGTAAACATTCAACTGCACCATTAACTGACATTTAATTTTTATTGTGGTCTCAAAAAAGTACAGCACAGACAAATGAAGCACATTACAATATCCAGAAGTACTTTACTGAAGAATACACAATGTCAAAGCAGTGACCGTGGAAGTATCATGCAGATCGAGGTCTCTTAGGCAGTTTCAAAGCTGAATATACAGCAGCTTGTATCTAACTTCATCTACACCACAAATTGTTGATTTATTAGCATAAAGAAAACTGCATTTCTATTTTTACTATAGTGCAAAGCCGACCACAGTAAAGCAAAGCAAATGCAAGCAGGAAATGAAATTAGCCCTGACATTCAATAAAGAAATCAGCTGCGCAATACTGACAAAAAGCTTTTGACATTCACTTCAAAAGGAACAAAGGTATTCAACACTATTTAACACAATCAACAGTGCAAGCATGGCTGTAAATTTAACGCTCATGTTATATTTGTTAAAGTTATCTGATAAGAACATGTGTCAAAGCATCACATGTGATGTGAATGAATGTTAAATACAGTGTTCGCATGTTCCAGATAAGACGTGGGCTCGAAGCATTTGGTGAAAACAGAGTGTGACTCAGAGCTGAGATAAAAATCAAAGTGCTGCTCCAGAGACAATGAGCCGGATATGACTCAAGTCTGTGTCGACAAAGGGACCTCAGGTAACATCTGTGTGACAGCCGTAGTGGTTCTAGTGGGTCCACGTGGTAATTATCAAGACAGGAAATCGAAGAAAACATTTCTTGTACCAAGTTATGTTTTTATTGTTTAGACCGTTGTTTATTTTTCCCATTTTTGTGACTTAATGGACAGAATTGCTTCTGTTTATTGAAATAGGTTCAAAACCAACCAGCCAAAGTACTGTGTTGAACATTAGCCAGAAGATGTTCATTTCCCTACTAAAGCCTGAGACATTATAATAGACAGAACTTAAAGAAAAATTTATTGAAATCTATGGTGAAGTTCTGCAACAGCAGCTGTGGTAGTAGAAGTGTAAGCTTTTAAAACTTTATTTGGGTTAGATTTGACTGGTGAATCTATACATATAGTTTGTATGTCCCAGTGCCCATTTAAGTGAAATTTATTTAAATATTTGTTCAAAATTACAGCGTAACCAGTGTTGCCAAGATGGCTGCCGAGTGGCGAAACCTCATTCTGCAATGATCAATTGCTAGCTAACTAATGTAGCTGCTTGTTGGCTAACCTTTGCTTGCTTGATTGCTAAAGTTGTATCTAAGTACTATCTGGATCAGCTTTTGGTTTTGGTACTTTGTGTGTGAAATCTGTGCTGGAAGTTCCAGGATTATATGGATCGTTTACTGCTGTTAGGGATTAATGGACACCATAAAACTGCCACTTATTGGATATTTTCTCCATAAACCCTTGGGATGGTGGTGTGGGAAAATCCCGGTAGATGAGCAGCTTCTGAAAAGCTCAGACCAGCTCGTCTGGTAACAACAGCCATACCACGTTCATAGACCCCATTCGGTTTGAACTTCAGCAGGTCATCTTGGCTATGCCCACATGCCTAAATGCACTGAGCTGCTGCCATATGATATTTGCATCAATGAGGAGTAGGACGGCTATACCTAATGAAGTGGCCAGTTCTTGGAAAGGTCATCCTTGAAAATAAAATCTTAAACACACTCACCTGTTAAACTATTAGATACGTTTTCTTCAAGAAAAAATAAATAAGAAACCTGCATGCTGCCCTCAGTAGGAAGCTAATGGTGACAGGAAGGAAAGAAAAAAGTTTAGTCCCTGTGACAGTAAGAGCTCCGCAGGTGGTGCATTGACTGGCAGGTCAACACCTCCATCTTTTAGCATTTTAAACTTTCACCGTCAGCCCTCCTCTGTTTTAGCAGCAGTCAATTAACTCCCTATGGAGCAACATTTAAATGTGCTGCCAAAGTCCAACATTGTTAAGTGCAACACAACCGCTGTCGTAGCTGAGGAAACTTTTGTTCACTATATTTATACTAATGTCCAAAAACTAATGTGGTGACATTTCACCTCCATTCAGCTCTGCATGTGGCTGTTATAAATTGATTAGCATTCCAGCTCTGAGTCAGAAAGTTAAACAATACTCAGGCACGCGCGGTGCAAATAAACACATTTTTAAAGAAATGTGCAGTGAAATGAGTGTAAATTATTGCTTTGGCTGATACAACAGTGGACACAGCGTCACATTCAGTGAATACAAAAAGAATCAAACAATCGTGGATGTGAGAAACATTCATAACTGAATCTCTGCATGACAAAAAGATTTTGCAAACCTGTAACATACATTTACTTTGCAAGTTTACATTTACTTTTTTAGATTTCTACTCTCCAAACTGGGAACACTGTGTGCCAAATGCCACACTCTGAGTACATTTTTGAGAAGATTTATAAACATGATTTAGCAGGTTTGCAAAACTGAAATTTTAAGTAAACTGCTGCTGTACTTGTTGAAGTTCTCCACATTCGATATTTTGGCAAGGAGAAATCTCAGGTGTTGATGTCCTTTTGACACAAAAAAGTGCATCACAATCTGTGGCAGTTCTTAATACAAAGTCAAGAAGTGAAGTGGCCCTTTATGGTTTGATTGAATCAGCACCGGCAACATTTTTCTTAAACTTAAATTATATACACATATATATATATATATATAGATATATGTATATCCTGGGTGCGATTTGATGAGGGGGATTTTTCTCCTCTGGTCTACATATTCTTGCTTCTGCTTAATTATTTTTATCCCCAGTTGGAGCAGAATTTATCTCCACTGTGAAGTAATTTCATGAATACAACTTGAAATAGTCACAAATTGACTTTGACTGTCAGCACTCCTGCAACAGAAGATACCCTGTGGGAGTCTCGCTCCAGATTAACTTGATATAAAATATGTGATAGATCCAAAAGGGGGAGGTTTAATTCTGACATATAAAGCTGCAGTAAACTTTTGTATTATGTTTGATTGCATCCTCTGTGCCCACATGAGGAAAACATGACACTGAAAATATATTGTGCAAATTTAATTTAAAAAGAGATTAAAATGCTTTTTTGCAAATTCAGCAGCTCCCGGACTTGTTTAGTTGAAATTCATTCCCACTGTGGTTCCTTAATTATTTTCACACACACCTAAAAAAAAATGAAAAAAAGATCAAGAACACTCCCTCCCCCACAAATCGCACCTTTTATATATATCTATACGTCTTCATGTCTGATAGTCAGTGAGCTAACTGACAAAATATTCCAAACTGGTGATCAATACATCGCAAACTAAAGGCTATTTTTATCTAAGTAAATTTGGTTTGCTATTAAAGTAAGCAAAGAGGGTTCATAACTGAGGTGTAACGGCTGTGATACAATCGTTATGAGTCATTAAAGCAACAAAATGAGTGTAGTGATGGTGTGGTGCCAGCCTCCTCATGCACAGCTACAATCGCTATGGTCATCTCTGATGCTGGTGGTCTAACGCTGCAGTGAGGGCAGATAGGCAGTGTGTCTGTGTGTGCATTTCTTTTACTTATGTTTTGGGGACTAAAATCTGTTTACACTGTGGGCAAAAGTGTGTGTGTGTGTGTGTGTGTGTGTGTGTGTGTGTGTGTGTAGGGGGGTTGAGTGAGCTGTTGGCAGTGACGCGACATGATGTTAGCTGGGACGTGTTGGGCTGAGCAGACATGGAAGAGAACCTCCCAGATGCGTCCAGCAGTTTGAGGAACCATCTCTGTGAGTGTGAGGCTGTTTCTGATTTTTCGATGGCCTACCAGACATCCAAGGGAGACCTCTGTGGGGATATGAAGGGGTCAGTGAGGGTGATGGTGGGGAAGACACAGGACCGAGGGGTGTTTAGAGGTTGACGAGGTGGAGGTCGGAGGCGGAGAAGTGGGGGCATAGAGCCATGTCTGGGTTCTTCAGCTGTCGCAGGATCCTCCGATGGAACTTGGAGCGGACTCGGTTGAATTCCATGATGTCGCTGGGATCCTCCTCAATCCAGAAGCGGTGGAATTCCTGCATTAGGTAACCTGCCAGAAAGGAAAGGAAAAAGATGATCTATAGTGTTTTGACTGCACTGTGTGTGCGGACGATTCTCTTACTGCATTTTATCTCATTTTTTGTTGTTCCATCTCACAATTCTACTGGTTTATTTCATTCTTACACTTTTTTTTCCTTTTTTTTTTTTAACCACAGCATGCAGGAAAAAAGAGAAAAAGTTTCTATTAAAAACTTGCACACACTCACCATCCAACAAACCGCTGAATGTTGAACATAACATCTGTTTTGCCATTTGGGGGCATTTGAGATATTTTCTATGACTGTGTGCAGTTGTTACTGCCCCTATTTATTTAATCCATATACAGTATAAAAGATGGTTGTAGCTTCTGTATTTTTTCTTTTCTTTTTTTAATGGCCACCAGTGGCCAATACTTGTTACAAAAAGACTTCTGCTGGGAAAACAGCTCTTGGACCTTCACAGTTCTCAGTATGGGCTCAGTCGCACATTTCGGGCCATGCTAAACAAAATGCTGAGTCCATTTTGTAAATTCTGGACATTTTATGTTCCCAAAGGATTGCTCATGTCAGGGTGTGGAGGATTATCCAGGGTTTGCTCACTGATTAACAACTCATCAAATGCAAGTCATTAGATAATGAACATGTAGTAGCCCTCACCTGTCACATCCATTTTCAAAACACCACAATGTCAGTGGCAAAAATGCTCAGCTCAAGGGACATAATGGGACTTTATTAATCAATGGGTGACATCAAAGTGGCTACATCCATCTTTTGTAGTATTATACCGTGCTTTTATACTATAGTTGGAGAAGGGCTTCAGTTACTCCACCAACTGGCAAGCTCATCCTGCTTCTGTCAGCGAGTTTAAGGGTGGCAAGGACACAGTTTGATGGCTGTGGTTGGTGGCTCATTGTTGCACTCTACAAGTTAAACAAATTATTCACTTTATTAAATGTGACGCTGACTCTGAAGCAGAAGGAGAAAAAAAGACCACCAGGATTTAAACATGTTTATGTATATTGTATAGTTGGGCATATTAACATAGGAATTACATCATACACTGCATATAAAATATAGAAGTAGCCACCTTGGCCATCACCCATTGGTTTCTTAACACCAGTTTGCTTTTTCAATTCAATTCAGTTTTATTTATATAGCGCAATAACTAATGATTAAATGCAGAGTGGGGTATAAATGTATAGAGAGTAAAAAGAGGTGAGAGAAGAAGAAACACAGCAGCCTAGGCCTATTACAGCATAACTAAGGGAGGGTTCAGGGTCATCTGATCTAGCCCTAACCTATGAATGGGTGAGTGTGTCCAAACTTTTGACTGGTACTGTACTTTTAAATATCCTAGGAACCACAAGTAAGCCTGCAGTGTGAGAGTGAAGTGCCCTGTTGAGCTGATACGGGACTATGAGGTCTTTAAGATAAGATGGGGCCTGATTATTCAAGACCTTGTATGTGAGAAGACGGATTTTAAATTCTATTCTGGATTTAACAGGGAGCCAATGAAGAAAAGCCAATGTGGGCAAATTATGTGCTCTCTGTCTAGTCCCTGTACTCTAGCTGCAGCTGAAGGCTTTTCAGGGAGCTTTTAGGACAGCCTGATAATAATGAATTACAATAACCCAGCTTAGAAGCATGAACTAGTTTTTCAGCATCATACTGAGACAGGATGTTTTAATTTTAGAGATATTGTCAAATGCAAGAAAGCAGTCCTACATATTTGCTTAATGTGAGCATTGAAGGACATAGCCTGGTCAAAAATGGCACCAAGATTCTTACAAAAGTCTAAGCAAAAGGAAAACCTACATCAATATACAGGGAAAATAAAAATAAGATAAATACACCCCAATCCAGTGCACTCACAGAAAGTTTGTTGGAAGTGCAGCAGGCTCGGCATCTCTGGAGCCACGTTGTACAGATGGGTCTTCAGAGCGCCACTGATCAACAGGGAGTAGGCCAGGTCTGTGATGTTAATGCCCACAATGGCAAAAGAATACCTAGAGGACAGGATGATGAAATATATACTAAGTTAGTAGGTGGGACACTGTCTGTATGTTAGATTGCTGTGGCAGGACAGGAGGAGGAGACAGCAGCTTCTCCATTTCACAAAAGATGTGAGTTTTTAGAGAACAGAGATTATAGTCAAAAATGTGGAAAGAGAGCCTGTGAGCAAATTAACATGGACATTAAATACAAGGACTGAAATGCTGAAGTCATAGAAAGTGGATTAACAGTATTTCTGTCCCAACAACATTTCACTTCATGATAAAGTCCACGCTCAGAGCAAATCACATACTGGCTATTTAGTAAAGATACTGCACAGTGGGGTGCATCAGCTGCAATGTCACATTTGTGTTCTCACAACAATCTTTGGCTCTTTTCAGATTTAATGCAGACTGACAACAGGAGCCAGAGCAGCAGAGCACCAGGACACGCAGCTGTAAAACACTTCCTGTCTATTAACACATACACACAGTCTCTCCTTCTTACAGATACACACTCGTACAACACACTCACATGCATATGCTGGCTTGGTGGCCACATCACATGCTGAAAATGCTCTGTATTGAGGCCAAACCTCACACAGTTCCAGCGGCACCAGCCCAGATTCGCCTCCTCCACACACACACACACACACACACACACACGTGCATGTCTACGTATAGTGCATGTGCATGTAAGACTTACCCAATCGCTTTGTCAAGGTTCTTCTGTTCCCATTCAGGCTTGTTTACCTCACTGTGAAGGACACACACTTGAGTCACAGATGGTCTACATGTGAAGCAACAGCCACAGTGCATCATAATGTGGATAAAAGCTAAATCTATCAACAACAGTTTATGATCCTTTTGTTAATGTTAAAGCAGGCCTCGTGTCTTTTCTTTTTTTTCTGCCATATACTTTTCTTTGAGCTGACAAGACTGTGTTGAAAATTTGTACAAATGTTAGGTGCATGAATCATCAACCTAAATGAGAAAGCAATGAATGCAACAAATGGCAAGTGAATGAAAGTGAAGTGGAGTACCTTGGCTTTCTGTGTGTGCTCCTACAGTGCATAATACAGACAGAGAAGGAGGCATGGGCAGAAATGGAGGTGGAGGAGAAACAAAAGAAAAATCTTCATTTGGGAAATGAGACCGCTCACTGGGATGCCGATGAGAAACAATACAAGCAGCAGAAGTCAATAAAAGATGAGGCAGTGAATGACATCAAGCTGTAAAAGTGAATATAATCAAGCAGAGTATGATGGATGCAGAGTTATGCATCATTAAATACAAGTTAATGTAGAAGGAATACAGCAAGTAGTAGTAAGTAAATTAATTTTGTTATGTTATTTCCCCTATTTATACATCCAGGAGACATAAGGCAATATTACAACTGCTTTGGAGTCATGTATCTGACCATCATCATTCATGAACTTTTATCACTGTTTTGGTCTCCACCGACTCCTGAGGCGCTTCTAAGCTGCTGGATGCTCAATTTTCTTCAGAATCAGTGTGTCTGATGTTGGATTGGTAGCTTCATTAGAGCCTTTTATGGGATCTGAGTTTATAAGTCAGAAACAACAACAACAACAAAGCGATGAGCTAAAAGAAACGCTTTGTAAACTGGATGTAAACTCCAGCACTGGCGACTCTTTACTACAAAAGCACTTACAATACAAGCAGATACTGTCTGCTGAATGAATAATTTAGCAATACAAACAGTATAAAAGATAGACGCAGCTTCCAGTTCTGAAAATTGAAGCCAGTGCTGAAAAGCCTTAAAACCTCATTCGTCCGAAAAGCCAGGAGGAGACAACTCATATGGCTGCAAAAAGACTTCCATTTGTATAGAAGTCTATGGGGAAAATTTTCCTCAGCTCCCTCGCTCTGTGACCCCAGTCAACACTTTCCTGATGGCTTAATGAACTCAGTCACTAGTTTCAAGTCACACTGAATAAAAAATGAAGTTAATTTTGCAAATTGTGGTCATTATTAGAGAAAGAAGGGGTGATTGTCCAGGGTATACCCATTAGCTAAGGGTTCAGTCAAATCAATCATAAATCATTAGTCAATGAGAGGGTGGCGTCCTGGTTTTACAGTCAATTCAATTCAATGTTATTTGTATAGCACTAATTCGCAACAGCAATTGCTGCAAGGCACTTTATATTGTAAGGTAAAGACTCTACAATATTAGAAATAAACCCCAACAATCAGATGACCTCCAATGAGCAAGCACTTGGCAACAGTGAGAAGGAAAAACTCCCTTTTAACAGGAAGAAACCTCTGGCAGAACCAGGCTCAGGGAGGGGCAGCCATCTGCTGTGACTGGTTAGGGGTGAGGGGAGGGAGACCAGACAAAAGGCTATAGGAGAGAGAACCAGAGTTTATATAGTTTAATAATTGCTAATAATTTACTTTAGTAGTGGTGTATAAAAACACAGGACGTGAAAAAGAAACAGTCCCCCAGCAGCATAACTATAACATTTATCACTTTTTGCATAAAACAACCTGAATCAGGATGAGTCGTTATCGCTTCGAATGAGGCCATCACTAACGAGAGCTTCTTAGCTCAGCGGCATGTAAGAAAAAAACAAAGGACTTCAGATAAGCCCTGGATTGGAAGCAGAACGAAAAAAAAAAGTCTTCTTTTCACATATTTACAGTGGCTCAGTTTTATATATATATAAAGGAAATGCTTTATCTACCCTGAACTGCTGACAGCAGCAGGCATATTCAATCTTCTTCCCTCTCAGATAGGTTTGAGGCCATGCTCCTTGGCAGTTGCTTCCACCAGCAGATGAAACAGTACACCAATCAGAGCGCTGAAGGTGAGAAAGGGGGTATCATCTTTCTGCACGACTCTCTGGCTACCTAACAAAATCATGGTTCAGATCAATACATTTGGACAGGCGTGTTACAAGTCAGTTTACACGAATAATCTGGAAACCATGAGGCTGGTCTTCATTTATTGTGTATTAACCATGCAATGTATGTAGAAATACAGCCACTGTATTATCCAGTGAATCCAGGTGAACCCTAGTCTGCTGACTCTGGGGAAACACAGTTTACTGGGGTTCCAGTGCAGCCAGCAGGTTGAGGTGAAGACGTCCTTGACTGTCTGACAGCCAGTGTTCATAAATGTAGGTTTTTGTAGGTGCAGAATTGAATGATTTTGCGACTGTATTGGGGTAAAGGCAGTCCCTCTTTCCCTGATGGCTTACCTGCATTTAACCAAAGCATGCTCAACAATGTGGCTCGCCATAGGAACCTCGACTACAACTACTACATATTCATATGCAGAGATCTACAAATTGAGATTAGGTAAAAGCACAACTCATAAGTCTGTGTTTTTCAACCTTATTATTTGGAAAAAATTAAAAGGCAGAGATATCGTAGCCTTCACCAATGCAAATTCACCAATGTCGGTAGAGATGCGCCAATCCACCAGGGATGGGAGTCGCCCAATTTTCAGCATTCTCAGCCCAGACCAGTGCCCCCCCCCCAGTCAGCCTCGTGTATGTCCAATTACAAGCTGCCCCTCACCGTGAGTGAAGACACAAACTTTGCCAAAGTAAACTGCAGGAGGACCGCAACGAAAACCTTCTTAACGACAAAGATAATCAGACACTTGGATCACTCTCACCCTGCTCGACATGGAGACTTTAACAAAGGCAAAGTGACTAAAGCTAAAACTATCCAGAGATCAGAACCAGCCACAAGCACACGATCAAAGCAGGTACGAGGAAAGTTACGAGAGAATCGTGGTGAAATTATAAACATGCTGGAAAACGATGTAAGCAACTGACATTTATTTGGTTATACATATCTGTTGCACCTGCTTCTGTTTGGGTGTGCAGCAACTCATTCTCAGGTATTTATGTGTTCCTCTATCCAGTGTCAGTGGTTTCAGTGAGAGGAGGCCCAGGAACTTAGTACATTTGAGGAGTTTAAGAATATATTTTATTATGAAAATAATATTTTGCGTAGGCGTTTGGTATAGCATCGCAATATCTTTACTACAAAAATCCAAATACACAGTGCAGTCTCATGGCAGTTCGATTAGAGGTCTTAACTGTTTAACTATTTAATTATTCGTGACACATTCGGGATGCAAATTTTCATTTATTTTCATGTTCCTGGATACAAATTACCCACCCTTGTTTCCCGATCCCTGAACACAGTTTTTTTCCATCTGTCCTCTCCCATATGTACCGATTTGGTTGCATGTACACAAAAATGTATATTTTACAGTCATTTGACCCCACTTTGAGGCATCTGCATTAGTTTTACACTTTATTACAAAATAATCATTAATTATCAATAAAAACAACTTGGTTAGGTTTAGGCATAAAAAAAAAGCCTTTCTGAAATACACTAGTTGTAAAGTTATGCTGACTCATATGAAATAAGGTGACATGGTGCCAAATTAGCTCATAGGATTGAGCAGGTGATCTGTGATGTAAGTCTTCTCACAGCTTTCTAGTTGACTGTCCTGTAAACATAAAACTTAAAAGGCCTAAAAAGTACTTTAGAAGGACACATTTCACATCATAAACAAATGGTACTTTTTCGTGAATTTTTGCTAAGAGACCTGGATGACATACATCCTCAGCAGTGGATGTATGGAAGCTTTCCACACAGTTAAAGATTCTTGGTACTGGTTTAACACCAAAAAGACACCAGCAGCATCATTGTATCAAAGTCACATCACACGCCTCAATATCAAGCAACTTCTTGAAGCCAAAGTCTGAATTCTGGCACGTGTATTTGAGTGTCTCGCCTTCGTGCTAAAGTGCTCTCCTCGCTCTCGTACGGTTCCCCCGGCCACAAACAGAAAAGAATCAGAGGAAGGTGTGGGGATTCAAGGAGGATCCAGAGACCCCACTGAAGGGTCACAAACCAGCTGTACTCACTTGGCTTCATATCAGTGAGAAGAAGGAATGGGTAGCGAAGAGGGAGGGAAAAAATTACACGAGGTAATAAGCAAGGGAGTAGACATAATTGACTTTTTGTGGTTAGTGTGCACAACACCTGTCAGCTCTTGTCTACTTGAGTATTTACAGTCTTTTAATAAATAAAAAAAAAACACAAACGAATCTTTATGTGCGACTGTAAATGTACTCTTCATGTTGTTTTTCTCCTATTTATCTTTTGCCATATGTTTCAGAATAAACTGTTGTCATAAGGACCCTGTGGTGGCGTCATTAGAAGAAATTCTTCTGCATTTAATGTTTCTCGGTAATGAATTGATTCTCGGTGATCATGAAATGCTCCCTTGTCAAGCCGTTTGCATGCATTTAATTGTCTTCAAATTCAATGTAAATAAGATGGAAGATCACCGCACAGATGATTAAAACAGGGAAACCAGTACATCTTAATAACTGCTAATGAATTTTCGACAGGTCTTTAATTCTGAAATTCTTTCCGGCGTTCTTTCATCCTGTATTTGTCTTCATAAAGAGGAATTTCCCCATTTGGAATAAATATTCACCTCTGTGTTTCCTCTCTTTGCACCACTGATCTGACACCGGAGATGAGAACTCATACTTCTATGCACGCACATGCACACACACACACACACACACACACACCCCTCCAGGCAGCTCTGCTTCTTATTAACACCACAATGAAGCTCATAGATGTATGCCTGCAGAGGTACACGCGCACATATCCCCCACACACTTGCATGCACACGCACACACAATGAAACCTCGCCAGTTGCAAATGAAGCGTCTATGAGCGGCATCGTTCAACACGCGCATGCCCAAATATTTGACACAATTTTTTTTGCCTCTGACACACACATCACAGGGAGCTGCGTTCAATCACTCACTAACCAACACTCGTGGGTTTCAGGCTTTGTGTGAACCTGTGTGTTTTATGTCATGCACAGATATAAAGAGGTGTTGAGTAGCTCCTATACATGCATTTGTAAGTGGTTGTATATTTGCAGTGTACGAGCCAAAACTTAAACCCATTTAGCTGAAATATCTTCCCTCCTTGTTTATATTCCTGGAGGTTTTCAAAAATGCAGACATTGTTTTCCTGTTTCTCCATGACAGATTTTAATAAAGACTCTAAGTGTGATAAATTTCCCTACCTCCAGTGCATCTCTGTAGGGGTAACACAGTATTGACTCCTGCCCAGCTATTTAATTGCATTGCTGTCTTTTCCCTATATTTCCTTCCCTCCAAAGCTCTATTTTCTGTGCAATAGATGGAGTATTACTAGCTGGCTGGCTGCTTGGCTCTCTGGGATCTGAATGGCATATCCTGTGGGATTAAAAAGAATTATGGTTGCTAATGGCAGTCTCGGTAACATTTCTATCAAACCCCAGTGCCATGGACAAAGCTGCTGTCTCCCCGATCTATAGGTCTATTTATCACGGAATCATAAATTGATCCCTGCTGGAGAGCCACCAAGTGGCTGGTGGCTACAGAATCACTGCCCTAAGCCACCATTACAGGGAAAAAAATACATCCTTTCCTTTTATTAATCAGAAATTGTAGTTTATGAAGTTTAGCATGACTTGCCAGAAATAAAAAGTGCATCTGGCAAGAGACTAATTGGGTTTCCAGTAATTCATTAGTGCTTGATTAGTGTTTGAGTAATGTGGACTTTTTTAGCTGCCAGAAATTCAGCCTGTCTGCTGTCCCTGTAAGCAGTTCTTCGTGCATTGTTTGATTTCTAAAGCAAAGAGGAAAACCCTTTCTTATTTATGGAAATGACGGAAGAGAATGTTTTATAAACGGAATAATGAATAAATGTAGAAGTGTGGATTTCCTGGGAAATGATAACATCCCATTTCAGGACACTGCTCTGTCAAAGGACGATCTGTTTCTGCCAGCATGGACAAAATCCCAAACAGTGGCGCTGTGCTTCCCATTTCTGAAGCCTGGAGGGACCAGCATTTGCATTCTGGCTACGCTGTGGCTAATACTTTATTCAGCAAAATGTCAATACTGTTGGCACAAAGCACTGGCTGTGAGATCTGTTGTGTGCTGCCAGTATGAGTGTAAATTATTTTCTTCTAGAGCTGAAAAGATAAGTTGGTAAACAAAAGAAAAAAAGTAATTCCACTCAGTGGCCACTTTATTAGGTATATCTCTAAACTCTTACACCTGATTCAGACAGTTCTTTTCTCTTCTCGGCTCTGCATCATGCCCAGTGAAAATGGACGTCCCTAATATGATCATCTCATGTCCGACCCCTGTGGCTGTGAGCACAGAAGTTCCACCCTCCCACTGCTAAAACCTTTTGTTTGCAAGGGGCAGCCTATAAGAAGTAAAACTGGCTTAACAGAGAGGAGACCCAACTGCTTGTTGCAGACAATGGGTGAACTGAGGAGATACATAAAGGGGGCAATATAAGATAAAGATTATTGTGAACTGTGAATCATGCAAAGCTACTCTAGTGGAGTCCAAGAATTAAAAAAAAGTGGCACTGGAAAGGAGACGATTGGTTCACTTTGTGCATATGTTGTCCACACATGGTTCCGTTATTTTTATTGGATTGCATTATTGGATTGATTTTGAACTTTACTCTCATCTTGTAAATGTATGCAGGCTTACAGAGGCTCTGGCACATAAGAGTAGTGCACAAGAAGTGTCTGTTTGTACCTTAGAGATACATTTGTCATGCTTATTATTTCGTTTTGAAAACTGTCAGAAGCTGCTCAAAAGCTGTAATTCTGTCTCCTTTTTATCTTCTCAGTTGTTGATGGAGTATGCTGTGATCTTGATGCAGATTAATCATTTGGGTTTCTTTTTTTTTTTTTTACTAACCTTGTCTGCTGTCAGGACGGCATGTTGTACTTGGCCTTCAGTGCTGTACAGTGTTGCTATTAAGAATTCCAGTATGTTCTGTTATTTTGACTTCAGTGTCTCCTCTTTCCAGGCACAGCACACACTCGTCAGATGAGGCAGGATTTAATGACCCAAGCTTACTGGAAAACCTCCAAAGTAATCACGTAAGTAACGTCAAGGTTCCCTGTCACCCACCCGCCCTCACTGCTGCTGTTTAAAACAAAATTAAGAAGGATTTTTGAATCTAATTGTGCGCACTTGCATAATGTCTTCTTTTCCAGTTTAAACAGACTCTTTTTGGTTTGTATTTTGTGTCTTTAAAAATGGTAATATGGGTGTGGCCATGTGTGCCTCATGTTATTACCTTGCAAGACAAAATTAGCAACCAGTGGATTTAATTGTTTTTAATATCAGTTTAATTAAAATCACGCTGAAGGGTGGATTATTGTTTCTTTACACCCCGATTAGCTGATTCTGAAGAGCAGTGAGATGCACACTATCTCGCCATCTTTTTCAGGATTTAAGAGGTAGCCCTAATGACCACCTGTAGTCATGCAGTGGGTGAAAACTGTGATTGATTGGCTGTTTGAGTCACTGAGCTGCAGAGCAGTGTGGGGGAGCAGAATGTCACATCTAATTAGGTGCAGTAGTACCGCCCAGGGAAAGTAGTAATCCCACTGTGATGTTTGCTTTGTTATGACAGCAGAATCTCTCCACACATTGAGTTTGTCTAAGATCTGCTTTAGTTTCATATTGCTAGCCCCTCGCCAGTTTGTAATTATGGTGCATAACTAACGGCTGTTTGGAAACCGCAGTCTGTATGCATTTGGGTAATGATTCAGCATGATTAATCTATTGGGTTGTAATAAATAATAGATTTTCTTTTCCCCCTTTTTTTTTCAAGACAACTTCTGTAGTATGACAAGACTACCCTGTGTAAAGAGATGTTGCAGGCATGCTGGCTGCTTTAACCTGTTTCAGAGGCAAGCATCCTGAATTGAAAACAATGAGAGAATTCTATAGCTAAAAGATTTTTTGAAGATGTAAAACATCAAAGGGGAAAGAATCCAGAAAAACTTACATTGTGGGAAAGTCTGAGTTTTTTAGTTTTTAATCATATTTGTCGTGACTGATGATTGTAAACATGCAGCATTTCTGTTCCACTGAGCACTGAACAGTTAATATATACACTCACCGGTCACTTGATTAGGTACACGTGTTCAGGTGGTCATTAATGCAAATAGCTAATCAGCCAATAACATATCAGCAACTCAGTGCATTTAGGCATGTAGGTATGGTCAAAATGACTCGCTAAAGTTCAAAGCGCCGGCTGGTGAACAGTACCTGAGTACTGCTACAGGCCATGTCTATCCCTTTGTGACCACAGTCATCCTCTGATGACTCCTTCCAGCAGGATAATGTGGCACGCCACAAAGCTCAAATCATCCCAAACCGGTTACTTGAACATAGCAATAAATTCACTGTACTCACATGGCCGACATATTCACTAGAACTCACCTTTGGGATGTGGTAGAACGGGAGATTTGCAGTATGTGCAGTCAACAGATCTGCAGGAACTGTGCGATGCCATCACGTCAATGTGGACCAAAATCTCAGAGGAATGTTTCCAACACCTTGTTGAATTTATGCCATGAATTAAGGCCATTCTGAAGGCAAAAAGGGGTCTAACCCAGCACTAACGAGGTTTACCTAACAAAGTGCCCGGTGAGTATGTAATTCTCCAAAATATTTGCCAGAATAAGTGCTTGGAGGTCCTGGCAACACATGCTTGCTGCTAGAAGGACTTCAATGACAAAAGCAACCTCAAGATTTTTACCTCAAGCTTTCAAAACTTCGGTTCAGTTAATGCACATATTACACACTGCTGTAGCTGCTGAATGCAGTGATGCATATTACCTGATATTCTCATTGTACAAGCACTTTGTCTTATGGCCTTCAGAGTGCTTCTTACATACAGATTACTAATCCAAAAGGAGTAATGTTGATACAGCGAGGAGAGTGGCACGCCAAACGAGAGGGGAATTAAGAGTGTTGACAAAAATAAGCATCCCCTCCAGTGCTTTTCCTGTTCACTGGACATGTTCTACGCCCACAGAGTTTCAACAGCTTCTTCATTTTCTCCTCACCCTTAAACTTTTTTACACACGGGCTATGTCTGAAGTGATGAGTGTCTGTCACTATTGCTGTGACACACGTTACCCAGGAGTCATTTGGGGTGATAGCTGGCAGCACAGGCAGTATTCCCTGTCACATCAAATTGTGCCATCAGAGCAAAGTTCAGATGGTCTGTACTGTCTGCCTAGCTTACCACCACCCTTAATATCGTATGCTTACATTTGTGCTTCTGTTCTTGTGAGAGGAGTCAGTGGGATAACCTTAAACCTGATGCTTTTGGAAGTATGTTTACATGATGAACCTGTGTGTAGTCGTAGTTGTCTGTTGAGGCTTTCCCAGATACCATTTTTTTGAGGTCTGGAAATTTGATGGTAATCACAAGCGAATCTTTGATTTGACCCCTCACTGGCTTGTGCCTGATTGCATAACTGCACAAAAAACATTGTCACCAGACAGTTAAAGTTAATGGATGAGCTGTGGTGTTGGATATGCTGAGACAGAGAAAGTTAAAAGCAAGAAAATCTCTCTCTCTCTTTGTCCTCCTGCACAACCTCTGTGTGGGTTCAGCTGCTTCCCAGTGAGAGAACAATGCGAGCCCTACTGTTTGTGTAGTTTCAAGGTGGTTCCATGACATGGCAGCATGATGATTGCAGTGGCCCACAGCCACGTAGACTGATAAAAATCTGTGTACTAGCACCTGTGAAGCAGGACGGAAGAGAATACAACATGTTGTGGTTTTATTTGCTGGACTAGTTCTTGGCGTGGCACAGTAACTGCCGCGACTTCCTGGAGTCCCATTATTATCAGTGGGTTGCCATGACAGCAATCTATATGGAAAAATCCCATCCCTTAAAGAGCATTTATCAACGACCTATTTTTACCTTAAACCTACATCTGGTATTAACCCTCAGACATCCCCTTAAAGAGATGAGAGCTGGCCAAAATATCAGCACTTTTGGAGTTTAAAACTCTCTCGCTCCACACACACACACACACACACACAGTCTTTAGAGGATACCTGTCAACCCAGGCCAGATTAGCATGCTGCTAGGAGGCAGAGGGGATTCTCACAGCCACCTGGACTGTATTTTGATCTATAAGAAGCCCTTTTGATTAAACCCCCACCCCCCACCCCCACCCTCATTCATTTGATCCTTTGTTCCTCTCATCACAGTTTTCATGGCTAACAGAAAGAACAAATTTAATAATACACTGTGAGGATGCAGCCTTTTGTTTGCAATGGGAGTGAAAACATGCACTTTTGAGCAATCACTACATAGCTCTCTTACACTATTCTGGTATTATTTAAGGCAGATACTGTAATTATACATATTTCTCAGGATGGCTGAATGTTCTCTGTGTGTTACTACAAGTCTGTGAGACCTACATTCATAATTCATTGACTGGTATTAAAATCATTGTTAACAAACATTTGCAGCCAGTCTGCTGTGTGTGCTGCTGCTGTGTTATTCAGGCCTCCTGCGGCCCTGCAGGCCGCTTATATTACTGTCTCAGCTGTAGTCGGTCACTACAAGGTGGTGGTCCTCCAGCCTCAGCAGATGCCTGTCTAAGTCTGTCCTATGGCAAGTTAGTCATACTGTTCCTCTCATTAAAGTGCAATGCCTCAGTGTATAGGTTAGACCTTCTTTTATTAAATGAAGCACATTTATAGTGGATGAGGGGGCATGAGTCTGTCAGCAGCTGGCAGTTTCTGTGGGATCCGGGTGGCTCGTTATCCACAGTCATTATACTCTCCAAACTTGACTAGTGAGGACTGATATGCATTTCAGAGTTTGACAAAGCTTAGGCCGGCTTTAAAACAAATAGTCATAAATCTTTAGATGCTACACAATGTGACGGAAATTCATCAAGAGTCAGGACTGCAATTAATAATGGTACCTTTCGAGGATCTCCTGGATAAGAGCTGTATAAGTTGCGGTCTTTGTGTTTAGATATAATTCTACCTGTAGCTGAGCGTAGTTTAGCGATCTAGTAAGACAGTGTCTCAAGCGTTCTGTTTTCAGAATCATTTAGCACAGATTGGAGATGGTAGTTTGCAAACAAGAACGCACCGGAACAGCAGTCACAAATAACACTCATAGCATAGTTGATTTTTGTAGCGTATTTGCTAAACTAAACCTTCACAATGCAGCAAATAGCGTCCGTGAGGTGTCATAAAACTTTAAATAAATGCTCTAGCAGACGGTTCACTCAAATCCACAGTGCTAACTGTTATTAAAAGAAGTTGTCTGATGTCTCACATTTGTGATGACTGCTGTAGCAGGTTGCGTATGTCGGCTGCAAGGCATGCAGGTTATGCTCTGTCAGTGTGTACCCTCTGTCCTTGCTGTCTCTCTGTACAGTTTAATCAAGGTCATTGTAGTTGTTTTGCTTCTGTTACATGTTTTATGAAAGAACATTAAAAGTCAAAGTGCCCTTTCCTCTTCCTGTAGCCTACAGCTGCTGTTATCCTGGAGTTCATGACCATGATGGCCATCTGTCACACTGCAGTCCCTGAACGCACGGATGGAAAAATCATCTACCAAGCGGCATCTCCAGGTATATCCCACTTTTACGTGGAATTGTATGTAGCTGTACTGTGTGTGTGATGTCTGTTCACACACAGTAATTTGAGAACATTAATGTTGGCCAGACTTACGTTGTTTATGTTACGGCCTGACAGTGTAGCATGAGTGGAGCTAATCAGATTTATATTTTCAGTATGTCATCGAAAGAAATTTTAATCACAAGGTATACTTTCAAGTTTGACAGGCTGCACATTGCCCACACGTAGTCGTTAATCATCATTAGTTCCAAACCAGCCAACCAGCGCCTTGTGATTGAGAGATTTAGAAATAATAAAAGGAAGCAAAACAATAGATTCCCCAGCATTAATCCAAAGGACTGTTCATTACAGCAGAAGACCTGAGTTAAGGATTTTACCAAGAAAGTACAGATATATAAATAATTCTATAATACCAAAATTTAGTGTTCATTGATATGTAAAGCAACAGTGTGTCTGGGCCCCCTCCCTCTACTTATTTAAAGATCCAATGGCACAGTGTAAGCTTAGCTGTCTTCTTAACACATGCATCCTAACAGCAGCTAAAAATAGAAAAGAACTAGCTCTTGCAACATATGTTGCCTTTATTTGACAGTATCAAAGACAAGTGTTGCATAAACCTCTCTTTTCCTTGCTTAGATTTTGCCCAGTGACACGTTTCTATGTGATTTTAAAATCCTGCGCAAGTAGGTTCAAAACTTCATGCCCGAAACATCAGATTTTAAATGGCTGGTTCTGCAGCTGTGTCTGGACCTGGTTCCAGGTGCTCTGCATAAATGGTCTCGTGTGTCCTTGATATTTCTCTTTGTTGTACTATTTAATTTTCCATCTACTGACCTCTGTGTCACAGCAAATGGAACAAACCACTACAGCCTCCAGGCTGCAGTATTTCATAAAGGCATTTATGTAATCATCAGAGCACACATGAGCCAGGAATCATATTATAAAATGAACTCGGCTGTTTACAAAATGCATTCTTTAAGCCTCACCACGATCCCCCAGTCTGTCACGTTCCCAGATTAATTTAACAGGCCGAGACAGCAGCCAATCAAGAAATCGAACCCTCAACATATTTCTAAACATCACAGTTGCCACTGTGACAAACATTCGGTGAAGTCCACCACAGAGATCCTAAGAATATTATCCATACCCACATAGGTTTGAGCATGAATGCACAAAGGTTGCCTTTAACAGCAGTAATTATATTTCCTGAAAGTGAAGCACATTTCTAATGAGCCCAGTAGGCTTAAAGGCATAACTCTTTAATACCAGAAATGGTCAGGACTTTCAGTTTACAATGTACAAACATATGGCTGCAACTAAGTCAGAGGAGTTGGCCTTTTCCTGATCATTTTAATTGCATTTAAAACAAAGCTTTGATTTGAAAATCAGCTTTTCATCTTCATTTTGCTAAGACAGAGAATTTCTTTTTGCGTGATTGCTTTGAACAGTCATGGTCATATGGAGCTTTGAGGTTTGTAGAGTGGCTGCAAAGAGAAGCTCGTTAAGTGAACTGTAAAAAAAAAAGAAAAGAAACAACAGTAGAGAGCTTTTTCTTGCCCTGCAGCATCCTCATGCACGCTGTGGGGTACCTGGAGCACAGGATTCAGTCACTGTACTCTTTTGGAAAATGCTTCACAGTGAGCCAGGTTCATGCACCGAATGTGAACATGGCTGTTATTGTAATTGTCAGGTTCACATTTAACGTTATCTTGTGTAGGTGTTTTTAATCTGTAACGTTTTGAATTCTGTCTTTGCTTTTCAAGATGAGGGCGCTTTGGTGAGAGCAGCACGAAACCTTGGTTTTGTGTTTTCTGGCAGAACCCCAGACAGCGTCATTGTGGAAATGGTAAGTCGGACAAGACAAGTTTAATGAAAGGCGTGCAGCCTATCGTACAGATGTACTTAATCTGTAGTACTGGCCCCATGATGTTCTAGAATGACATGAGAATAAGTAAGTCTGAAAAACTGCAGACTCAGACAGTAGCGCTGCAGATGTGGGGAATTTATTACTAAACTGAACACATGTACTTGTAGATGTACTACATTGCCACACTTTAAAGAGCTTGACTTTTTATTAAAGGAGAATTTTTGAAAATAGGCTCATGTGGTTTCCTCATTGTGAATTGGATGCTAAAATTGTTTCCACACACAGGACTATATTGTTTGAAACCGCAGCCATCAGCTGGTTAGCTCAGCATAGCCCAAAGATGTGGCTGACACAAAATAAATTGAAGATCGAAAATAAATAAGATTTGTTGACCGAGAGGTTAGACAGTCAGCAGAGACTCCAAGAACACTGTTTGTACAGCCAAGAAATAGCCCAGCACGTAACCACTGTAACACAGCAGTTTGTTTCTGCATTTTCACTTTAGGTGGTGACAGATTTTGTTACCGTTGGTTCCATCTATATATTTACAGTATCAATGAATCAGTCTATCAGCTTAATGACTGGAAAGAAATCAATAGTGGAAACACTATTAAAATTTCTCAGGTGTTTTTAAACGGACTTTGAGCTAGAACAAACAAACAAAAAAAAACTGCACTAAAAGTGTTGTATCAAGTGGGTCACAGAAATGGAAAAACACAACATTTGCTGTGATTATATCCTGAGTTGATGCAGTGTATCCAGGTCACCCATCCTGTTCTCTTAATTGGCTAACCTGATGATTGCACTAAAGAGCCTGAGGCTGAAAGGCCAGAGCCATTCTCTCTCTTTTTTCCCCCTTCTGGTCAGAACATCTTGTCTCCTAGACGTTTCTAAGGCTCTAAGCATCTACTTTAATCACTCTGTCTTGTACCTAGCAGTGTCCACAATTAAGAAACTTAATTGAATTTTACCTTGTTATTCTCCTTCCATGAGCTCAGTGCAAGCCACTGATAAACACATTTAAGTGCAGTTAAGGCTGATTGGATGAGGATGGCAGGCCTGGCTGGTGCTACTTAAGATAAGTTGTCTCAGAAGACCGAGGTTGAAGTGTCTCCTTTTGGACTAAGTTAACTCTCGTGTCCCTCTTGATTTAGCTGGGAACAGAGGAAAGATACGAACTGCTTCATGTGCTGGAGTTTACAAGGTACAGTTATTTTTTTATTAGTTATACATACAGTATGTACACCTGCAGCATGCTCAGTATGTCTGTTGCTCAAATGGAGTATAGGTGTAGATGAAAATAGTATTTTCTGTTTGAGCCTTAAACGACCCAGATTCTTTTTCTTTAGCATTGTTGTAACACACAATGCTGTTATTTCTCTCCTTATTCCACCTTCTTCTTCTCTCTCTCACTCTCTCTTGTCTTTTTTTGTTTTTTGTTTTTTGTCACTTAGCGTGAGGAAGAGGATGTCAGTCATCATGCGCACCCCATCTGGGAAGATCCGCCTCTACTGCAAAGGAGCTGTGAGTGTCAGTCTCTCTCCATAGCAACGCGTGACAGGTCATCACCATCATCGCCGAACGCTCTTCTCCCCTTATTGCCTCCTGCTCATGTCAGGAATTCTTTTCACTGGGTGACGGGATGAAGCAAGATCACCACATTTCACACGTCTTTGCCAAATTTCAAATAAACATTATGACCAGACTAGATTTAATCTCCAGTAGGATTTAATTGTATCTACAAATTCCTTGATGGCAAACAATTTTGTGCTATGAGCTTAACTCAAAAGTAAGAATGGAATACTATGTGTATTATTAGCCTTGTCGAGTATTATAATGTGTATAAAACATATCTGCATATGAATATTCGGATATCTCCAGTAAGACTGTCACAGTGGCAGAGTTATCTCAACCTGCATATTCATAAAGATGGCAAGAGTCTGTAACCGTAAATGCACAAAAGCATGCAAAAAGAGCAATGACGCAGTTATTTAGGACATTATTACATGTGCATTATTACACAATACAAAACAAAATCAATATTTTACTTTAAATGCGACAATTATCATCAATATGTGGTTATTGTAACACCCCTATTCTGTGGAGGGGGGATGTTTTATGTTTGTTGTCTGAGTTCTGTTGGTTATTCAGGTTTGAGCAGGTTTTGGTTGCAAGCAGGTAAACAGTCTGTGTTGCTGGCAAAAGAGGGATGCACTAAACTACGAGATGAAACCATTTGTTATCGTCTGATGATGATTTATCTTTTAATTAGCTTTTTATCATTTATTTGTAAACAATGACCAGTGGATGGAACAGGAATCTTTGGCCCAGAAATACAATGCCAACACCAGAAAGCCCTCAAAAATTGTCCATTGTGTTCCCAGATTAGGTTTCACTGAGCATTCATTAATCATTCCTGGCTTTAGATTAGAAAATCTTTTGCTCAGAGGAGGTTTACACTGTATGTGGTGGTCACTGAACAAATTATAGGTGTATTCACTTTCTGTGTTGGTGTGTTTTCACTTACCGGATTGAATTAGGTTGTAACTCTTAAATCCACAATACACGTTATTCAGTTCAAAATGTGGATTTTCTTCTCTTTTTTTTAATAGCTAGAATTATCTTAATGGAAACACAGAGTAGATCTCACATGAATGCAGCCTTAGACCCACATTTGCAAAGTAGCACAAGTCCAGGTGGCTCCTTTCCCTCCTCTCTGGGTGTCA
Organism: Pterophyllum scalare; assembly: GCA_024447675.2. Taxonomy (NCBI): domain Eukaryota; kingdom Metazoa; phylum Chordata; class Actinopteri; order Cichliformes; family Cichlidae; genus Pterophyllum; species Pterophyllum scalare. The sequence goes on along the minus strand of JAMQGT020004362.1, from coordinate 46,976 downwards.
GTAATCAATGAGTGTTTGTTTCCCTTCAGGACACGGTGATCTATGACCGCCTGGCAGACAGCTCTAGGTACAAAGAAATCACATTAAAGCACCTGGAGCAGTTTGCCACTGAAGGTGAGTGGACTAACATCGCCCCCTGTCTGCCAAAAGTAAAGCATCGCTCAGGATGCTTCTCATATTCCATGTGCATCCATTGGTTACGTCAAGTCGTAGTCATCATTTGATCCTCTGTTGAAAAAAATAAACAAGTTTCCCTTCCCTGAGAACTTTTCCTCCTATGCATTATTTAATTAAAAGTTCTTTTTAGTGTGAATATTTTGCTGTAATTTTAACATAAAGGATCTGACCTGAGGGAAACTGCACCAGATACAGTTCTTCTTGTTCTGTGATCATACTGCCCCCTTGTGAGGCACCAGCAAAATGATGTCATTAGGAATATTTGATGTGTGCTAAATTTAGCATCCAGGACAGATTGTGAAGATCTTCAGGCACAGTAATTTGGGCAGAGCTGAAAATATGGCAGTAGCCTTGAGGTTTCTGAAAAGAAAAGTGACAGTTATTAACTCTGTATTTGATGTTTCTTGACTGCCCGTGTAGCTTCGTAGCTAAAGATGAAACCCTGTTTTATTTTTGGGGGGGCTTTTTGTCACTGGTCACTTGAATTTTTGTGCTGTTTTGTCTTCTTTCAGACTGTTTATTGTCCTGCTGTTTGTCTATTGGATGTTTATGCAAATTAGTGTACCTTATATGAGACAACACCTCAATAGAGTATTTAAACTTCTAGAAACCTTATAGTAGCACCTTCATGGTGCTATCTAATAGAAAGGGTTTTTAACCATAAATGATCTTTTTTGGTAAAAATGTCTGGGTCAACATTTTCGTCACATGTTCTGCGTCATTTCAATAGCACTTTGACCCATCTGATTTTCCAGTATATTCCTGTACCCTGAAGATTTTTCCAGAGTGCTTTATTCATATGTCTGTGCAGGTTCTCAGTCATCCAGGTCATTGAAGTCTTAAGCACTTGAAATGAAGGCAGCTGGGCTGGCCTTCTTTTTGGTTTTCATCTCTCATCCAAGAATCTTCTTCACTTCTATAAACTGATGGAGAATCATTGCTGGGGTTGTCAGGTGGTCCTGAGAGTCACTGACCCACTCTGTAGTCATGTGACTCCTTAAGGGTCACAAGAGCCAAGGTGTGAATCAAGGTGTGGGCCATTACCATCATGTCAGATCAAGGTGTGACTCCTTTCTGACTCTCTGGACCATCTCCAATGGGAGAGCCCCACCAGCGGGGACGTTTTATCAGTTTATAGAACTGAAGAAGCCTCTTGAATGAGAGGGGAACCATCTTCAAAAAGACGTACAGTTGCCGTAATTTCAAGCACTTAAGGCTTTATTCATAGTCACATCCTCTAACGATAGTTTATTTTACTATTGGTTGTTTTCTTATTCATGGCATGCTAGAAACACATAAAAAACCCCTCTGTAATAACATGTATCAACAATATTTCAGTAGATTTATGCTCTGAATAGGTACAATGATACACTTAATTTATGCATTTTTAAATCTTGGTCAAATGGTGTCTGAATTATTTATATAACCTGGTTTGAATGGAAGACTTAAATACATAAAGTAGAGCCCATGGTGGTTTGGATTTGATTTGTGTAGTATTGTATGTATTTTCTTTTTATCCTGACATGGTTTTATTCTTGACTTGGGACTGTACTTGCTGACAGCAAGAACAATAACACACAGATGTGCTGCTAATGGCTAATTACAATTTATTATTCCAGGCTAGGTTTTAAAATGGCATTCTTGAAATAGTATAAAATTACACGTTCTTCAACAATAATATAGAAAATGTCATAAACAATGTATGCATAGAGTACAAACCATTAATAGATTACTGTAATATAACACAGTCTTTGTTAGTGACGTTACATTGTTTTATGCACCATACAATGAACAGAAATGTAGCTGATGCCTTTCGTAAACTCATCTAGTATTTTTCATTGAACTGTGCAGTAGGATTTGCACTGCATAGGTATGTCTGTCTGTATAGCATGTTTAACAGTGACTGCAGAGCACAATCTTGTCAACAAATCAGTGTTTTGAAATGTTAAACAGTAAGAAGTCGTGACATTTGACCCAACTGTTGTGGTGATGCTGTTTTTCATCTTGTAGGCCTGCGCACTCTGTGCTTTGCGGTGGCAGACGTCAGTGAATCGTCCTATCAGCAGTGGCTGGAGATCCACCACAGAGCCTGTACCTCCCTGCAGAACAGAGCCTTAAAACTGGAGGAGAGCTATGAACTGATAGAGAAGGTTTGCTAAGTGAAACACTGATATCCTGTGTGTGTGGAAATTATATACTCAGTCTACTCAGTTTTCCTGAAATTTCTAGTTTTATTGCTGAATCCAGAAAGGTTGACAAGTGACAGGAAGCTTTTCTTCTGGCTAAATGTTGCACAGGAACTGTGCTTTTGAAAAATCGGTGTAAATAGTGAGGAAAAGTGAAATAATGTCTGGAAACCTGCAAAAGTTCAAAATTGTGTGTGCTTTTGTAAGTTTCACCAGCAGGTAGAATTGGTTTTCTGTGAGGTGGGCCTGTGTGGAAGCGTTAGTCAAACACCGGAAGCCACAGAGTAAATCAGCCACTTGGCAAGTTCGTCATGGCTGCTCTTGGCTGCCCAAAAATAATGGAGGCAATCAATCATGAAATAAACATAAAAGCTTTCAGAGAGAAAAATGTAATGTGCATTGCCAAATGAGCAGAGTGTGGCACTGCTGCTGCCAGAGGCCCAACCTCAGTTCCCCTCCCTTGGTCCTACCCCGCTGTTTCTGCAGTGTAGGGTAGGTAGAGTCTCCTGTTTCTTTTGGGGATGGAGAAGTAGCCCTTAGAGGACTAGATGGCCAAAGGGGGGGATTGTGATTGGGCCAGGGTTGGGGCCACCCACACTTAAAAATGTACACAGTAATGCCACAGGGGGGCACAATGGAGTTACAGTGAAATTTTAAGGATTGAGACATTCCAGCAGTGTGTCTGAGGTTTGTCCTTCACATCATTTCTTAACTAAAATGCTGATTATGTGTTACATTAGAAAATGTTTACATTTGATACTGATAGAAAAAACTAAAAGGTGATTTATTTCTATTTCTTATATTCGCAGTGCTGTATTGCAGGAAATAATCTTGTACAATCCCTAACTAATCTAAGTACATCTATATTTATTGTTTACAGCACTGTATGTCTGTGTAAAGTAATGTGCTTCAGGCTTTGAATTAAAAATGACTCCCCAGTTTTACTCAATGTTTTAAGCTTAATTAGATTTTTCCTGGACTACTTGCAGTTTAGCTCGGCCAACTCCCAGTAACAGCACTGTTTTCCAGGAAGGCAGTCAGTGTTAACATGCAACATTTTAGTCTCTTTTCCTACACTGCAGCTTCACTTTGTAAATTCAGAACTTTTTTCTTTCACATATTAGAAACAGTAGTGATGAATTCATACTTTTAAGAGGCTTTCCTCCTACTGTTTCACGGAAATTGTGGTTAAGCTACCATATACCGTCTACCAGCAACATGTTAGCTATGATTTTGATTCTCCCCAGAAGTCCTGATGCAATTGGTTCTTGTATCATTAAAAAACAGAACAGGTTACATCGAAAAGGCAAATAAGAACTGGGCAAATACAGTTATGGTCTTCCCCAGGCATAGTTTTCCAGGCTGTGTGGTTCCCAGCTTTTAGCGTGGACAGTCCGACAGACGTCCAGGCAGTAGGGCTCAGGTCGCAATTTAAAGAGCTCCCAGAGCCTTTCCGCTGCTGCTGGCTCCTGTCTCCCTTCTACCCCTGGGTCTTGTCAAACCTTTGGCCTTGTGATGTGCCCATACAAGCCCACAGCCAGCCACAGGGAACCACAGAGTTTCCTGGGAAAAAAACCCAGCAGTGGCATTTTGTGGGTGTGCTTGTGTAGGAGAGATCGTGTCCATAGATGCAAACACAGACGCAGGGGCACAGTAACTGATCCAAAACCCCTTAAGCCCGCTGTGGTTTTTACTTGGTGATAAACAAGAGCAGCTGACAAGGGGAAAACTCAACTGAGTGACTGACACTATCCCGGCTCAGATGTTTGCCTGACACATGAGATCTTAAAGGCCTTCCTGTGTTATGATCCCCGCTAACTGACTTGTTTACTGACTTTCTGTGATGCAGAACCTGCAGCTGCTGGGTGCCACCGCGATAGAGGATAAGCTCCAGGATAAGGTGCCTGAAACCATCGAGACTCTAATGAAGGCTGACATAAAGATCTGGATCCTGACTGGGGACAAACAGGAAACAGCCATCAATATTGGTAAGCAGCACTGTTTAGATGACTGTATGGTCACTGAACTTGAGTGGATTCTACAGTGTCATGTGGTTTTATTTCTACAATTTTTAGTAATAAATTGGTCAGTTCTCAAACAGCCAGTGCTTGCTTTCACACAGAGGTATCAAGAGATATCAAAGAGGAAACCTCCTCTAAGGCTGGCAAACTGCCAGATAATAGATTGATGCTGCTGACATTGTTAAAAATTAGTTCTCTGGTAATGCAAAAGCATCAGTTGCTATTTTCACCCTTGTTTGTGTTTCATAATATGCCTCAGCCTTGTTTGTGTGCTTGGTCTCATACTAAAAGGAAAGTTCCTGGCAAGCCTGATCTTGCATGCCAGCATCTTACAGGTACTCCAGTCATTCTTCACCCACCAAGACAAACTACTGACAAGCTGAATGTTTCTCTGTCACACACATCTAGTGAAAACATCCGTCGCAGAATGCCAGATGATGTACGAGCACCCTGCGCTGACGTGAAATAAATAACATGCACATGTACGCAAGCAGGCACGTCTCATGTATCTAGCTCCCCCCGGAGGTTTTGCAGATGTTATCGGAAAGGTGGCTAACACTGGTTGACCGTTTCACTTCGTATTCTTGTTCCTTTTGTGATAAATGTGGGCAAATAAAACAAATTGATAATAATAATGAATACATTCAGCCAGGTAGCACAGAGTCCAGAAAAATAGATATCAAAAGTGCCTCCATTTGTGGCTGCTACTGCCACTGTGGCCTTGCTGAATCAGCCCTTTGTACCCACTGTGCCCAGATGTGAGGCACCAGAAGCTTGTGCTCACTGGAAGTATTTTTACAGGTCTGCCTTTTGACTGAGTTGCTCTGTAAAAATTCTGCCTAATATTGACTTTATTTTTTACTATTTTCCTCACTGAAAGATGATACCAATTGGCAGAGTTTATGGTGCAGCTTTAGCCAAATTAGACCGATGCATTCAGCCCAGGACATTATTTAACATTTGGAGGTGGCCTAAACCACCCAAGTGCTTCTTTTGGCACATAATATTGAGCAAAAATGCTGTTGAGTTTACACATTAAAGAAAATCTTTATCAATGTAGTAATATTCTCATTTGTTAAGCATTCAGGTATGTTTGACTTGAAGCTGTAAAGATTTTCCTAGATCCAGTTTGTCCCTACACCTGAACTATAATGACATAATATAAAGAACCTATTCTGAAACTTTTTGGCTGTTTGAGAAAAGAGCAATGTTTGCTCTTGGACATCCTCGCAGTGCTGTGAGCTGTTACTTGAGAGGAGCTGTGTGTATGTAATTCTCAAAGCAGGTAAGGGCCAGAATTTGCTGAAAGGAAGGAGCCTGCCCATCAGTTAGGAAAACAGGCTTCACTTTACTAACACTCAGCTAAGCTTAGCTGGAGGGTGCATCATGTCCTTAAGCAGAGAGGGGCCAAAGAGTAAACACCAGCCCTTATCTGACCACACAAATATGAGCCCCTGAGCCCCCATTATGTTGACCTTTCGTTCTTACCATCATTTTACAATAATTTTTCAAGCCCCCCCCCACCCATTCTTCCTGCCTCTCAAAGTCCCAGTCAGGATGTTACCCCTCTTTGAGGGGCTTTTGTGGCTAAAGTTTGTATTTCTAATTGTTGCTCCCGAGGCAAAATTCCAGATTAGCCTGACACAAGTGTCATTGTTAGACATTCTTAAAATCCCGTGGGAGCAACGTTTGGTTCCGCCTGAGATGGAGAAAGGCCAGGAATTTAACTTTGGTGACATAAAAAGAAAAAAAGAAAAAGAGCTGTCAAATGAGCTAAAGGTAAACACATTAAACGGAAGGCAGGAATTGACAAGGGGGGAAGGGCGTGGAGACGGCGTTGAGATTGGGGAGACATTTTGCACACACTGGCAAATTTTTGGCTGTTTGCACCTTTTGCACTTAAGAAAACAATCTGCCAGGCCCCAGACTCCAGCCCTGTTTGGTATTGCCTCTGGAGGTGAACTTTACTCATTTCCTCTTTGTGTGTGTGTACATGTGTGTATACTGTGTGCGCACTGTTGTGTTCTGTTCCATGTTTTGTGCATAATCTTATCTCAGTTTCACTCACAAAGAATGCCACCCATATATTCACAAAACACAGACTTTGTGGTAACCCCCTTAAAGAAGTTAAAATCCCTTTCCAGACAGAAGCAAAGTGTAGAAGCCCACAAATATTTATGTGGTTATGGCCACAGATGGCAGCCCCTTTTCATACAGCCACAGCACTAAACTGAAGGCTTCAGTCTTGGTTTGTGAAACATTTCTGTTCTCCCCAATGGGAGGCGCCCTCTACCACCTCGTTGGTGACCCTGAGCGTCTGTCCTGGCCAAAAGCTGAGGGAAACGCTCCCCAGAGAGCCATGTTGGGTTACTTGGAGTTGTAACTGCCTATTAAAACAGGAAACTGACAAACTCTTGTAAACCAAACTCATTAGTCATGTCCTGAGACACTTGCTTTGAGCTGTAAAATTTTAATTGGATCCCTTAAAGTATTGTTTCACTGATTTGATTCTTGTAGATTTTGTGTATTTTGTATGCTTCCCTGTTAAGGTTTTTGATCCAAAATTTAAATGTTTTTCTTGTTGTTGTTGTTTTTTTTTCTGTAGGACATTCCTGCAAATTGCTGACCAAGAACATGGGCATGATTGTGATCAATGAAGACACCTTGGATGTAAGTATACAGGATTTTGCTTACCCACAAATCAAACTTCCCTGCAAAAGGGAATCAAAACACACAAAGCTGTCAATTGTCTAAAAAAAATAAATAAATAAAAAACAGTGAGCAAAACTGTTGCTTCAAAAACGATTTCATTCCTAATTTATTCTAAAGCATGATTTAATTTCTCCATTACTGTGATAAAAGTAATATTAACCCATTTGCCATTTTCCTCATGTAGTTTTAGTTTCAGCATATCAGTACCAGTGTCGGGTACATCTCAAATAAAGAAGTACTACTGTCAGAGATCACATTAACAGACAAAGGTCATTCATGCTATACGAAACTGATCAACAGTTCTTCTACATGGAAAATAGACATAGTACTGCACAGAAGCTAAAGCACTTACTAAACCTTACCCGGTCCCTGTGAAAACTAGAAAATCTCAAAACTAAAATGATGAGGCCGCAGGGAGTCTTCCATGTAAAGTCCTCACACATCTTAAATTCTGCATTTAACATCTTTAAGACACCCAGCAGAGCAAGTACCCCCCCCCCGGCAGGAGAGCCTTGTCTGTTGTTCCTGAGATTGAAAAGGGCAAGGCCCTGCACTTCCAGCAGGAGAAAGCTGAGTACAGGAGCCACAGATGGAGGAGAAACTTGCAGTGTTTAGCTTGTCGGACAAGAAGGGAATGGAGGTGGGGAGAAGAAGGGAATGAAGGAGTGGAAAGCAGTGCGCGGGGGGTGGGTGGGGGGGTGATGACGGACGGCCTTCACTCTGTCAGCCGGTCGTTAGGTGTGATAAATGAAGTTGAGGTAGAAATTCGGGGTTGGTGCATTCATAAAGCTCACGAACCAGCACTTTGAAATGTCAGCTCCCATTCGGCTGTGGTTGAGCAGATGCTTACATAAGGCAGTTTGTTAAAATGCAAAAAGAGAAATCTCTCCAACAAGACTGAGGAGGAAACAGAGGGCCAGGCAGCAGGGCTGGTAGTTCTGAGTCCCTCTCGTGCTGCAGAGGAGAGTAATTGAAGCATGTCTTGCCTCATTGCAGTGTTTAGAAATGGTTATCAACGGGAGGACCCAGTTTTTGACATCTCCTGTGCTAAATGGTACATGAAGGGAAATTCTTGAAGTAAAATGCTTTCTCTAAGTTATGATTAGGTCTTTCTGAAAGGTTTTGTCTCCTAGTCAGGGTATTTTCAGAGCAAATAGCACTTGCATAGCATTGGCATATTAATCTCATGCACAGTTACAGACAGATGAGGTTCATTATTTTCACTTTTCTAATACTAAAAAGGCATTTCTGCACACTCCACCTTAACTGTTCATAGGTTGTTTTTTCAGTGACATATTAGTCAAAAGTATGTGTCTGTATTCTTCTCACTAAGGTGGAACATCCCCCATTTGGATGCCTCCAAGTGTAAGAGGGATCAATGAAATTAGGTCCATACAAAGGTCCAGATTCCACATAATGAGTGTCTCATTCTTTAGGCTGTGTCACTCAAGGCATATATAAACAATAGAGCTCAGTTTTTATGGGGAGCTCTTTTGGATTTCTGAATGGACAACACATATACTTTCCAAAACCAAACACTAGCTTGTCACATAGGCTAAACTGGTCATTATAGCCACAACAAAAGAGGCTTCAGGAGGAGACAAGTAGCATTAGTGCAAGAATTCCTCAGTGGAAATTAGGGGGGAAATGACCGCCCTCCTTAAGGAAATGGTAAACTTTGCTTATCACACTGGGGTGAATACATTGAGCCCAAACAAAGCAAATTCTTTCACGTACATATGTTTCCAGCACACACACACATGCTCTCACACTGAGCCGTCATCTGGAAACTCCGAAGAAGCAGTTGTAGTTGAATGGAGCAGTTGTATGCAGATATAACAACTTATGACTTTTCCGGTCTGAACACACACAGACGCACACTCGCCTACCCACTGCTCATCTCGTGCTGTTTTACAGACCCCATCAGGGATGGTTAAGTCCTCGCAGCTGCTCTCCACTTGTATCCTCTTGCTCAGTTTCTCTCTCCTGTTAATCCATCATCTCTCTCTCTCTCTCTCCGTGCGTGTGTCTCGCTCTCCTCCTCTCCCTTTGTGAAACGTAAAGCCGCTTTCTCCAAATATTTCCTTTAAGCTGAGGTTTCAGAGTTTTGTTATGCCAAGCGAACAGTGCGTGGTCCCCCTGGTACAATCTGACCACTTTGACATATTTGACCTCCACACCGGGATGGACCCCTCCTATTTGATGTTTTCAGCTGTTTGGGAATCAGGAAATTGCATTGTATCTTTGATTTGCATGTGCCGAATGCAACAATATAAAAAATATAATTTGAACTATTGGCTACGTGTGCAGTAAAACGTCTTGCAAGTGTGGTTGGTAGTATGCTGTCACACAGATAATGGTTACACATAGAGATTGGTTTTGTTAGCTAATGAGTTCACCATCTGTGGTGAGCATGATTTAATGAGGAATACAATGAAGATCTCACCACTCTGTCATCCAATCCACATGCCCATATACCACTACAGTTAATCCTCTTGTCAGTGTCATATTTATAGCTTTTCATCATCACCATAGATATATGTGGTGTAAAAACAAACAGAATCGACCCACAGAACTCATCTGTGTTATTACATCATAGCTAAGGCCTCAGTGAAATAAATATGAGGATGATAGTAAATATTTAAAATATCAAGTGCAGCTGCTCTGCAGCAGTCAGGGATTAGAGTGGACAGATCTGTCTGTGTTAGATGAGATTAATATTACTATAAATAAATATGAATATGTTTGGAATCACAAATCCCCCAGTTAGAATTGATTAAATTTAAGCATTGTGAAGAAAAATTAATTCCATAGTTGCAAGTTTTGGTATTGCAATCCAAATGATATTGGTGTGTTTTCACAATCTAATATATATAAACATTGCTTCAGTGTTGTTTGATTTTTAGATTTTTACCATGCATTAAAAAGAGTAAAGATCTGCATTTTGGTGCAGATCCCAATTTGTAAGCTGAATACAGAAAATCTAAGCATAATAAAAACAATAACATTTTTAAACCAGAATCATCATGAAAGCCAGTACATCTGCACAACGTGTGCAATTTTATGTAACAACAGTACACATAACTCTAGGGGCAGTGAACATCTCATGCTTGTTTTCTCTCATACAGAGAACAAGAGAGACACTCAGCCACCACTGTGGAATGCTGGGAGATTCCCTCTACAAGGAAAATGACTTTGCTCTCATTATTGATGGAAAGACTCTAAAATACGCTCTTACATTTGGAGTGCGCCAGTACTTCCTGGACCTCGCCTTGTCCTGTAAAGCTGTCATATGCTGCAGGTAAGATTTACCCTTGAAACAATAAAATAAACTGGTAACAAGCAAGACGTGTGAGACATTAAATGTTGTGTCTAAAAGAAATTCTGTAATATAGTAAATAATCCCAAAGCCCAAGTTGTTGTCATGAAGTTTTCTATCAGAGCAAAATGTTTAAAGTGGCCCAAATTAAATTGGGAACTATGTGGTAAAACTACATATTATTATTTCGTCACCATAAAGGTCATCTAACATTTTTTATGGCATCCAAATATAATAGTTGTGAATTTAAATGGCAACTTTAAACATGAAGGTGCACTGTTGACCTGCCCAGGCTGCATAAATGATAGGAAGCACTTAAGTAGTCAAGCAGCCATGACGGGGTCTGGGGCCAAAACTCTGTACCATGTTTTTGAAACAACAGCAACCCTTTAGATGCCGAGCTATTACTCTGTGCAGTACGTCAAGTTTTTATTTATTTTTTTGCCCCCGCCTCTACCTGCCTTTGCCTTGTGCACACTTTGTGGGCACTAAGATACACGGGGAGATGAATGAGGCCTCTTAAACCACGGAGAACATAAACACTAACAGTTTCACATCTAAAGACAGACATGCAGTTTACAGCATCGTCTCCAGAGAATTTCTTTGCTGGATTCTATGCTGATTTTGGTGCACAAAGAGGAAGCCACTGTGAGGGAGGCTAGAGGCTTTGGTGACAGCGAAGGCATAAAGCTGAGGAAGAGGATTGGCTTACTTAATGAATTAAGAAAAGGCTCATCTATTCTGTTAGAGAATATAGTGAGTAGTATTTTTCGTAGTATATAAAGATCTAAAGCTTTAGTGTTGCTGCTATACATTACTTAGAAGGTTCACCCCAGACTCTTCGTGTTTCAGTGTATTCCAACATTATTGGGCTTTTGTGACAATTAGCAGAAATTTTTTTTTTTAAAAGTCAAAGTAAAAACAGAAACCTTCAAAGTGATCCAAGCATATGCAGAACACATACAGTTGGTTTTAGAGTTCAGTAATTAGTTAAGGTGTTATGACTGATCTGACTGACCCATTTCTATTCTCCATCGCTCCCTTTTAGAGTATCTCCTCTTCAGAAGTCAGAAGTGGTCGAGATGGTAAAAAAACAAGTGAAGGTAATCACTCTGGCCATCGGTGACGGTGCTAACGACGTAGGAATGATCCAAACAGCTCACGTCGGTGTGGGAATCTCAGGCAACGAGGGTCTGCAGGCAGCGAACTCCTCGGACTACTCGATTGCCCAGGTGAGCACAGTAGCAGTGGAGGAAATACGCAACATGTGGATTAAGAGTTAAAGAATAAAAACACAGGTATATAAAATGGGAACATTTACTTTGTATTAAAGTTTAAAGGGGACCTATTATGCTCATACTGAACATGAACATGAACATCATCTCAGGCACACAGCTTCTTCTGTGAGCACAGAAGGTCCATCTGCCTAATGTTCAAACCTTCTCTTTATGAGGGGTAGCCACTTTGAAGAAACTTGTCTTAAAGCGAGGGGGAAGGGAGCTAAAGCAGTTTGCACGAACTGAGGGGCTTCCAAAAAGTCCAGTATGAGACGAATAAGGATTATTTTGACTTATGAATAATGCAACGTTACCCTATTAGAGTCTGAAAACAAAAATATGGAGATGAGAATGAGTATAATAGGTCCCTTTTAAAATCATAAATCATCGTTTGTGCGATGGGTTTGACAGCTTTGAGTAACTTCAGCCTGATTTCAGGGATTTGAGGGTCCGAGAAAGACAATATTAACAGGAACCAATCTTCAAGTCTTGTAGAGGTCAGTAATAAAAAAAATCAACGACCGTGAAAATTAAAGTATCAGGTAGATAATAATATTTAATTTGGCTAAAGCAAAGTGAAAATCATAATATTAGACATCTTGATTAACACTTCAAAGCCGCATACTTTATCAGTAACAGTGTTATTCATGCCTTGTCCTCTGAAACTCAACGACAGCCCAGCCACTCTTTTCTCAAAATGTATTACATGTTATTGATAGCTTGGCACATTGTTCTGAGTAACAATGAGTAATATTTCTGAAAGTGCTTTAGCTTATACAATGAAGTAGCATCTCCTGTAAAACAGGCATGTGGTGAAATCCAACTCCCAGCGTAACTATAGAGAAACAGATTCTGGCAAAATGCTGCTTAAATCCATACTTACTGTCCTAGCAACCCGTTTGTCTGAAGCTCTGCATTGATATGCGATAACTGTTGGCACAAAATCCAAGGCATTTGTGGGTTTCTTACACAGCACACAACTTAGTACACTGTGTTTGTACAGCCAAGAGGCTTGAGAGTGTGTGGAACTAAGAGTTGACTAAGACACAATACACTTTCTGTGCCTCAGTATGCAATTACTAATCAAGAGACTTGGATTTGTCTGAGGTGCCCCATTTAATCCACATGACATGTAGAAAGTGTATGTTCTTCAAAGACAGGTGGCCTCTTGTAATCGATTTAGGTTGTGTCCCTGCGTCAAATTAAATTACACCTCCAGACTTCCAGTGGTACTTTCCGCATCTTGGCGCAACGGTACATTAACTGTAATTTGCTGACTACAAACTGAAATCAATCCCGGGAAGTTGTATAACTTGTTTTTCTACTCCTATACATGATTCAGATTAATGTCTGCGAGTGTCAGATGAGCACCTTGCTGCTATAGATTACCAGGCAGCTACATTCAGTACGTGAAAACTCAGTGTTTTGCGTTAAAGTAAGCGGAGAGGAGAGAGGCTTCGGGCCAAGGCACCTCTGCTGTCTGTCTGTCATCAGCTCAGCTCTGTGTTAACTGATGTTTGATCCAGCCTTTCGAGGGGTCACACAAACTGGGAGCCGCGACTGTTCTTTCAAATCACCAAGGAGTTCTGCGTTGATGCTGAAAGACAAGCAGACCCCAAAATAAACAAACTTGTTTTCCAAATTTCAGGCTGAGTCACTCTGGACTCACAATTGGGATATATAGCAAGTTTGCCTTTATTTATTTATTTTTTTAGTGCGGTCAAATGTAGGTTTTTATAATATTCCACATAGTGCACTAAAAGTATGACACAACTCCTCACAAAAGTGTAACACCAATCGTCACTACCTGAACATGAAAGGAGAAAATAGCACACGGAGAAAAAAACCAGCGTCTCACATCATAAACTACCACACAGTATATCTATTTAATAATTTTGTAAAACCTGTAATTGCCCATACTACAGTATTGTTTGCCCTGTTCATGCTATTGTCAAGCTGATATGCTTAATCACATTCTGAAAAGTCACAAATGGGGGTGGTCGATGTTGTTAATATTCCAGCCTGTTGCCAGGTGGCACGTGTATGTGGATATAAATGAGGCACAGATAATCCAATTTCTGCAGAAATAAATGTTATAGATGTTATTTTTGTGAAATAAAAATGATACAATATTTTTTAAGGTGTTATAAATACCAAAAAATATAAATACAAAAAAAGTATATTTTAAAAGTGCATAAATACTAAAAATATTAGCTCATTGCTAGGTGGTTGCTAGGCAGTATGATGACATCATAACATTTGAGATAGATAAGAACCTTCAGGGGCCTAAGATTTATCAGTGTACCAGGTTTGGTTTTGCAGCTCCTGATGGTCTTGGAGGAGTTCACATATAAAGAAACAAGCACACACACACACACACACACACACACACAGATTTTGTGCGTTATAGATATGCTGGGTGTAATATTTTTTATATCTAAAAAAATGTGTCAGTATTGATTTTTTTTTTAAGCTAATGTTGATCTGTCATGTTTTAATTGTGCACCAGCAATAATGAAATTAATGAGGCCAAGAAAGTGACCTGAGTAGTGTCTGATGGGGCCTTTTCCTTTTGCCAGTGGGCTCACTAATTAGAAGCAAAGAGGGAGAAGTGATCAAGTGAATTATTTTGGACATAACCTAGCCCTCTACCCCCCTTCTAGATGGCTAGAAGGTGTGATGAAACACTTGTTCTGCTCCAGTGCTATCACACTCATCAGCTAAAATTGCAGTGTGATTGAAAGTTCACCCCAAGCCTTACATAGTGGTATAATTATGAAGCCATTTAACTATTATGCGCAGCCCTTGGAGACTAATACCCCTACATGAACCCCTCTAATTTCAGCAGCTCAAAGCTTGGCCTTATAGGCTTTGTCTGCACGTTTCTGGAATGCGTTAGTGAGAGCTTTGGCTACAAGTGACTCATCAGAGGTTCTCTCAATGACAAAAGACCTTTTTTTTAAATCTTGAAGTTCTGTAACTCTTTTAGTGCTCGAGCACCGATCTCTGATTACAAGAACCATTAGACAGTCTACTGTACACAGACGTCTGCTATCCATTCATTTTGTCATTTTCCTCCATTAATTTCCCTCCCACACAGTTCAAATACTTAAAGAATCTGCTGCTTGTCCACGGAGCCTGGAATTACAACCGCGTAGCCAAGTGCATCCTGTACTGCTTCTACAAGAATATTGTCCTCTACATCATTGAGGTGAGACTCACACAGATGCTCTGCAAAGAACCAGAAGTGAATGCACAGCTTTGAGATTTTTTTTTTCTTCAAGGCGATGCAAATGACACGACTGCGTAAAGGCAAAGATTCCTTGTTAGAGTTTCCATGTTTGTATTTCTGTTGATGGGTCCCCCACAGTACCTGCCAGGTTGTGCAGCTGCTGGGTGAAGGATTTGAGTTTTGACATATCGGGACAGAATATACACAAACACACGGGCGCACTTACAGACATAAACACTCTGTAATACAGGATGTAATTAACAGGAAGTCTGCCTTTAGTCCTTGTCAGTTCTTGAATCTTCAGAATATTAATCCACAGTTCAGCTGCATTAATGTGAAGGCACATCAGCTCACTAGTCTGTCCTAGCATTTGGATGTATTAATTTTACTGTTTTATTCCGTTAACAGCAGCTGCAGCCACATATGTGAATAACATTGGGTGTAGCAAGAAATAAAATGCAGATTGTTATTTACAAGTGGGCAATCACGTCATGCTCTAACTCAGGCTGTGATGATAGTGAAATATTGAGATTAAAAATATATATATTTTATGTGTTTATGTATCAAATGGCTTTCAGCTGTTTTACAAGAGAATAATAAGTATTCGTATGCATTGGGTATTTATTTTGCCCCAGATAATGTTTAGTAACTTTTCTCCCAGCTTTGTGATTATCAAAGTTTTACTGCCCTGATGGTGGGAAATGTTCACAGACACTCTGACACTCTCCCTGCATATCAGTGGATAACGATTAGATAGTTTCACGTGTCTCTGCCAACATCAGTCAGTTGTTGCATGGTGGGTTTCATGGCATCTGACAGGAACCAGACCCAGTGCAGATTGCAGTCTCAGATCTATAACCAAGAGTGACCAGACAAGTGAAGTGCTTCCTATCATCAGCAGCTTTATCACTGGTAGTGGCTTCGCCCCTTCTCAAAAATTCAGAATTGGAAACTGCTGAGTGTTTGATCTTTGAGTTTCACCACTCACAGCGTGTCAAAATGTTTCAGTGTCGCCACACAGCATAAATGAAAACACGACATGTAGCGAGTTACATGAAGTATGTCACATCTAGGAACAGAGCAGAAGAAGAAGACATTATTTGGCCACTTTCAAAAATGCTTCCTCTATCTCTCCATCCTCATGTTGCCTCACTGGTTCTTGAACAGATAGGAAGCAAAAGAGTCGATCATATTGCTTTAGCTGCTCGTGAAATGTGGACAGTTTAAGAGTGCTTCATGCTGAAGCAATGTAGTGGCTGGAAATCACAAGTTACAGGTTTTTAAAATACTGTATCATAACCACATAACCTTTTATGGAAATATGAGCACTTTAAAATGTGCTTTTGTTGATCCTCTTTCTGTGACATTTGACCTCTGATCCCTTTTTTTAAATCCTCATTTTGGTTTATGTGCCATGAAAAATCAGTCGTCAACTTTAAGCATTCCAGCGTGTCTGCTTCTGACTTATTGTGACCTGGAAAAAAGGGTAACTGGTCTCTCTCCAGGCTGTAACTGCAGTTATAAATTCATTGTGACTATTCGATCCTGCTGCCCTTTTCCAGATATGCTGTAATAGTTCGGAGAACTTCAAAGTAAAAGTAAAATTCAATTTTCAGCAAATGTAATTTTCTATTGGCACGATCCATTACATTTGACATTTATGTCTTAAAATTGGATTACTCTTGTTTGTCCCTGTTTTTAATCATGGGTAAACTTTAGCTTTTCACTCACTAAGAATTTGATTTTTAAGTTCAAAAAGGTGGATAACAACACATCAAAACCTGGTCAGTGTTCTTCTCAGCATCCTTTTTTGTGTGTGTGTGTGTGTGTATCCAACTACCGCTCCTCTTTGAAACATACCAGGTCCATTTTCAAAGGTCTTTTTCCAGCACTGGAGCATAACATCGATAGTTTGTCTGCAGGGCAACCTTCTTTCCAGCACACCTTTTGTTGCTTTCTGAAAACATAAGTCCCCTCCCCCTCTAATGCACACTGCTTCAGGGGACTGAAGTGCATAATAGGACATTTTCTTCACTATTTGGCTGATTCAGTACTTGAAATGTCCCTGTATTGTAAGATCCTGACATCTAACACAGCAGCAACCCCGGGGTATGAGTAAAAGCTGCATTTGTTGCACTAATAGGTTTACTTTTGAGCTTGCATGTTTTCCCCTCGACTCTTGGGATACCTTGCAAGCAGAGAATCAAGAATGTTGATGGGAATTTTAACTTTTTGTTCACTGCACCATTGTCCCGTACAGTGTGGGTTACAATTTGAATGCCAGGGCAGGAAGACTCTGTGCTCAAGCCTCTTTTCATCTCCCTCTCCTTCCACTGGGTCTTTGCTTTCTTATAAGACACATAGAGTAGGAGGGTGAAGGATTCTCAGCCTATTGTGGAAGACATGAATGTGAGCACAACTTAGTCTGAGGCTCTTGGAATGGTTCAGGATTTTTTTGTGACTCACAGAGGGTTAATTGTGAGTCAGAATGTAAGGCTGTCACTCCAGTGGACGATTGACTGACGTGTGCAACTGGAGAACAGTTTGAGCACGATCTTGCTTGAGCTATGAATTTTTGTTTGATTTAAAGGGGGGAAAAGGCAGCATTGATTAGCCAAATATTTTTAAGAATGTCCAGTAACTAAGCAAAGATCAGGAATAATTCATAACCTTGAATGACCAAAGAATAGGAGTGGAAAAGTGGAATTCGGCCACATTAAAGCTAAGAGACCTTTTTAAAAGAAACCATAGAAACTTAGTTCAAATGGATGAGCCAGCTGGCCACTCAGCTTTGATTGACACTTTGCCAGGGTACTACAGAGGGGGCTGATGGACAAGTGGCATTTATGAGGCAATTACATGGAAGCTCATTCACTGGAGCTCAGTTTAGTCAGAGACAGCTCCGAGCAGCAGAGCAAAGCTTGCCGACCAGTAGCTCTGAATTAATCCACAGAGGCCAAGCCTGGCATTGTAAGAGCTTCTGTTTGTAGCTCCACATATTTCCAGCATATTTATCAGCACTCTCTTTATGCGGCTCTTCATTCTTCACTTGCTTTGTGTATGAATTCCATGAGCAGTTCCGCAGTGCTGAACTTAAAAGTATCAGTACTCACATTGTTGGGGACAAATGTCATACTCTCCCCCACTCTCCAGCCACTTCTAGAGCAACACTGGAATCAATGATTTTTCATTTACTGATGAATATTCAAGTCTTCTTATCTGCTAGCCCTTGGCCAATCCTCCCTTTTTTTCTCCCCAGCTCCCGCTTCTCTCCATCACTGTTTTTTCATGATGTGCAGTGAGGGAGAGAGGCCAGCCACACCCCTTCGCTGAGTGGCACTCAATGAGGAGAAGAAAAGAGAAGAAAAATCCTGCCTGGTCCTTCCCCTAATGAGCAAATCAATGCATCTGTCCCTCAAGAGACGGAGAGAGCGAGAAAGAGAGAGAAGCTATTGGGACCCCAAAGACCAGGCCAAAACACTCACACAGAAGCAGTTACCACATGCTATGAATAGGAGTCTTTTTTAACTTAGCACAACAATATATCAGCTCAGAGCCTCTCATTGAACGGAGCTGTAATTAATTCAGCAGTTTGACCTACCCGCTAGCCCCTCGTTACCGTTGCTTGAGCCCTGCTAATGGATGACGCTGCCTCATGGCTTGGGCTTCATCTACACATAACCTATAGCAACGGCATCTGAATATATTTCCTAACAAAACAGCTAAGGCTTTTGTTGTTTTGCCAGTGGATGTACTGTACATCTTTTGGTTCAGAGCCATATGTAGCCCCACACTCGACTGAGTTTAAAACTAGGCCCTCTCTTATAAAAGAAACATCATGGTAGAGTGCACCTGATGAAGTAGAGGGTGGGATCTTGGATGGGTGGGTGAGGCGGTGAGGGGTAGGTGAGGGGTGGGGTCTGGGGCAAACAGAGGCCTCGTCTACACCCCCTCACCACTTGTTTTCATACCTACACTTTCACAATTAAATGGGAAGGCCCAGTGGCAGATTATTATTGGTCGTGTAGACAGTGGCAGTGGCGGGTGGGGCCCTCAAACAGGCTTTGTCTCAATCTGAGAATTTGTAGCAGTTCATGCCTTCATAATGAAGTTTAATGAAGCGAGGAAATGCTTGGTTAGCCATGGCCAAAACACAGCGCCCCCGATGTTCCCTTGACAGTTTTGGCATGAGTCTGTCCAGGACCACAACATTGCAAACTGTAAGTCTGTAAGGTGCAATTGCTGATTTACAATCTGCAAACAGTTTTCAGGTTGTGCAGGCAGATTTACTTCGGGATATGTCAGATAAATCCGCTTTACACCAATAAAAATTCACTGTACGTGCCAATTTCCCTACCAGATTGTAGCCATTGCTCTACTTTCATCTTAAAGGCATTATTTTGCTCAAATAAGCATGGCTAATCAAAATACGGTGATAAGCCTCGTTTCCACTCAGCACATGGTTTACATTACCTCTGTCTGCCTTTCCTGACACAATATACCAAAGCCTCAATCACTCAAGAGTTCTGCAGTCCTGACTCTGGCCTTAAAACTAACCTCATCTGTCACCCACATGTCATCAGGTAGATCATGGAGGAAAACAGTGGGTAAGATATATGTTTGAAGCTAATCGTGTGATGAATCCAGTAAAGAATTTGTATCTCGGAGGTGCCATCTGGAGGTCCTGGCTTTCCCACTGTCTCTCATTTTTTCTCATTTGGCCTGTTTTGTTCCTTCTGTCTTTTTCTAAGTTAGAATTTTGGTTGAATTGGACTAATGAGGCAGGTTGATCACAGGTCAGCACTTTAAAACCAAACCACTTTAATTTAAGGATCATTCAGTTGCCTTTTTTCCCACACTGCAGGGAAACTTTTTTTCTGTTCTACTATCTGCAATCGTAATCTTTTAAAGATGTATTAGCAGGAGCTGTTCTCCCTTTGATCTGATTGTAGGATATGCAAAGACGTAGTGATCCTGTCTCAAATCTGATAATGGTAACCACTTATCTTTGCGATCACTAATGAAAAATATACACTGAAAGAGCTGCATGCATGTAAATATATCAAACTGAGACCAAATGCCTTTCAGATTAAAATGATAGTGTTCATTAAAGGGTGTATTTCAAACGTTAGAACACACTAGTCTTCATTGTTTACCGCTGAAGATGATGAACTCTGAAAAACAGACTGTTATAAATCACTGATTGCATTGCCTCTGTTCTTGTGTTGAGGTTCTGACTCATTTTGTCATTTTTTTCCCCTGTTTTTCTTAGATCTGGTTTGCATTCGTCAATGGCTTCTCTGGTCAAATTCTGTTTGAACGTTGGTGCATTGGCTTATACAATGTGGTGAGTGTGTATAAAATTTGCCTCTAAAGAGACCACTTTACTCCTCTACCTCTGTCCCCTCTTTGACACAGAACCTATTAGCTGTGGTGCCCCAAGCCTGATCCCTTTATTGCGTGACTATTTCATCAGCATCCTGAAAAAGTTTTCCTTTATTTATGACCCGTTGTCAAGTCGGTATTCCCCGTGTGCCCCAAACTATGTGCTGAATTTGAAAGAACAACAGCTTCACTTGCCTCTAAAGAATATAGTTAGTAAGAACAGCTACGTTTCAGTGATAATAAGAATTGGAAGACTGGAGCAGAAAAAGAGCCGGCTGCTGATGTTGGGAGTCCCTCAGAGCACTATAACAGGACCACTCCTAATGAACTCATTTTTCATATCTGTCATGAATTAAGCAAGAGGAAAAAAGTGCATCTGTAGTCTGAGCTTCAAGAGCATACTGTTTAAGACCACAGTGACTTTATATGTAACATTAAACTGTTTATAAAAATGAACTCAATTCAATCAACAAAAATGAATGAGAGAAGTGTGAGGTGAAGTCTCCCCACAATCTTGATCGGCCTCGAGTGGAGGTAATGTGTGGCGGGGACAAACTGTCAAACGAAAAGAACATTTCAGCCCTGCCTTTTGCTCTGTTTCATAATAACACTGCCACCTCCCTTTGCCCTAGACTCCCACACTTTATAACCGGTACTGTTTTGGTGGTGGGAATAAGCTTCAGTCTTTTACTTTATCAAAAACTGAGGGAATTCCTTTGGCTCAGTGGGAGTCTGTTAGGAGCAGTGGGCTGAATCCGCCCCTCAATGGAGGTCTTCCTCAGCCTAACTCTGAATAAGAAAAGAGCCCAGTGGAGCATGTCCTGTAGCCCACTGGTCCTGCCGACTGAGGCCTGAAAACTCCCACTCCAGATGGGCCTGAAGGGAACTCACACCAACTGAAGCACTGACGCCCCCCCCACCCCACACACACACACACCCACCCACCCACACCCCAAGTCACACAAATACCAACCCTCCTCTCTAAGCAGCTGCTATACAGAACATTACAACACCACTAAGAAATGATACTTTAAATACCTGCTTCTCAGTCAAGAAGATCGCAGATGTTCATTGGAGATGTTTTTTAGCATATGAACAGACTTTAAGCATGACAAATCAAAATAAGAAGGTCAGCAGTCTTCAGTGAACGAAACTCAAGAATAGAGCAAGTGGAGAAAAGAATGAAACAAAAGTCTAACGGGAGGTTAGAGGTGGGGGTTACATTCAGTGTGATATCTTTAAAAGGAAGTATTTTTAGCAAAACCTTAAATCATCTGAATTCATCTCAGATTTATCACTGACGTTTCTCTGTATGTGTGTGTGCATGTCTGTCTGTTTTATGTAGATCTTCACTGCCTTGCCTCCTCTCACTCTGGGAATATTTGAGCGCTCCTGCAGGAAAGAGAATATGCTGAAATACCCAGAACTCTACAAAACCTCCCAGAATGCCATGGGCTTCAATACCAAGGTAATTTTAGGCATTTATCACGTGCACATCATGTATGTGGATGTTTACTATTTTATCTGCACATAAACATATTTCAGTACTTTTAGATAACTTGTTTATTTTCCTCAATTTGAGCTTTTGTTCACAAAAAGGTGTGAAAGTATTGCCATGGTTTTATTTGCTATTTATAGTGTCCATATAATTTCATAACCTCTGGAAGACGACTTTAACAGCACAGTATCAGTAATCACCATTTCTTTAATTTTCTACATCTACTAGAATTAAGTGATGCAAAACTCTCATAAATATGAAATAAATATGCTCCTTTTTATTGTGCATTTTATGATTGGTAATTCGTTTTGTTCTCCACTAAATGAAAAGGTTAAAAGTTCTAGTTATTAAATCAGATTAATGGCAGAAGACCTTTCTGCCGTGTCGCTCCCGTCTCAGTGACCTGGCAGCTGCAGTTGGTGGGCATCCAGTCGTAGCCTGGTTTGGCCTGGCTTGACCTATTCTGTCTGGTTGCGGTGGCGGTCTGTTAGCTTTCCCCCCACTGGTAATAAAGTTGTCTCCTCCTTTCTCCATGCTGAGCCACAGACTCCTGGACCCTCCACACAGGCGTGGTGACCTGGTTAGCACCACATAGAGGTGGATTAAAAGCAGATTGGCCATGGTGGTCACGGGCAGGGAAGGTCAGATCTGTTGGGAGATGGCAGCAGAAAGAATCACAGGAAGGAGGGAATAGAGAGAGTGTGCTGTCATTGTGTAATGGCATTTGCTGCAGAAAATTATGCAATTTGTTTAAGTTAGGGTGTTTTTTGTTCTCCTGCAAGGCTATCAGATCACATTTACCCCACACAATACCAGACTGCACGTATCAGATGACTTTAGTGCCATCACTAGTTCGACTGGCCAAAGATTACTCACTTCTATTAAATAAAAAAATTTAAAATGCTTCCTAGTCAGCGTGAATGTCTGCCTCAATTCTGCAGAGAGCATAATAACAGATAATAGATAGAATTTAAATGTAGCATCTTCCTGGGCTGAAAAACTCGTTACCCCATGTATTTAGGCAAAGAGTATTTTCTCACATCATAGCAAATTTCAATATTGTTTCTGCAGTTTTTCCATGTTGACAGAATACAAATACATGGCAAAAGGTTGTTTAACAAGTATAGCATAGCACTTGCATAGCAAGTAGTTTCTAGTTTCTTTTGTATATGAATCCTATAAAGAGTTTTGGTTTTTTTTTTATTTTCAAGACTAGATCTAATGCACGTGACGTAAGAATGTTTTAAAAAGCATAAAGTAGCGTTGATAAGGCAATTTAAAATATTTGCCACTTACTGAAACAGGTAGAGACATCCATCTGTCAGTTAGCAAATGCATCTCTTTGGAGCAGCTGTTGCTCAAATAAAGAAAGAAAGCTGAAAACATCGCAAAATATGTTTTTGTTAATTTATAAAAAAAAAAAGCCTAATTGACAGATTTGCAGCCCAGCTAATGTTACATCTTTTTTTTTAATACAGTAAACAGAGTTTTGCCCAGAGCTGCTAAAGAAACTATGAAAACATTTAAAGACTGTAATGTCACAGTTGATGAATTGGCATAACAGCAGTAAGTGGATGTATGCTAACCATATAAATGAAGTAGAAGCCATTTCACATAAAAACAAATACTCTAAATGTGTGTCCTGTGTTCTTTGCAGATCACTTAAGGTTTTTACAAGAGTTTGTGATTCACAATCTTTTTGTCATTACTTATACTTTAGATTACTGCTATGTGACCACAGCTGCTGCATATATTGTCTGAAAATTTCTGTGAATCCTGTTGTATGATGAATTTTCCCTTCATTAGCTTTTGTGAAGACTTCATTAAGTTTTTGGTGCCAAAGAAGGATCATGAAAAATATTAATCTGATAGCTAGAGGCAAATGAGCCTCCATTTTTGTTTGGGCCATATTTTCCAAGACTCATAAATGATGACTCGGCCAGGTCAGCAGGTTGTTTTTGCTGGCTTGTCCACTCTCTTCCCGAGATATTTTCCTTGCAGCTGGCCCGAGGCGAGGCGAGAAAATCCAGCAGGAATTTGGCCCCTCGAAGCCTGTCTTTCTGCACGCCTGGCTCTTTTGTACACAACAGATACTGTCTTTGTGAATTAAAGCTGTTTGTGTTGAGGTGTGAGAAGGGAGAGATGGAGGGTGTTAGAAACTCAAAGCATGGCTTCAGCTGTGTCGCTCATTCACTTTTAATTATAAATTCTAGACACCTAAGCCACTCTAATAAACCATGCTCCCCTTTATGTGACCTTGGTGATCACAGTAGTTTACCAGAAACTTCCCATCACTTCCTACATCACCTTTACTTCTCTTGCATACGGTTTTCCTCAAAAATGAAACAGGAAGTGTGGGGGCAGCCCTGGAAATGTTTGGCTTGATATTAATTACTGGCTTTCATGCAGTTCAGTTCTTTTTTAATTTTTATTTTTTGATATTAGGATTTTCACAAAGGGCCGAATATTTGCGGAACAGACGGGGCATTCAGTGGATTCTTAGCAGTTTGCTGGGTAACAAGGGAAAGACAAAGAGCCGCGGGGCGGAAGGGAGGATCCTACTGTGACAAACGATTATGAGCATTTATTGATTTCATTAGCATTCATTATTGTGGAGCGGAAACTGGGGCTGGTTTGCGCCCCCACTGTGTTTGGGATTGGGGTGGTTGGGAAGGAGGCTGATAGAGAGCTGAGCCTGCCAGTGGGAGGCTAATCGGCACAAACGTGATTGTAACATTAGTGATAATTTAATACACATTTGACCACAGAGATAGTTGAGTGGGGGTTTGCTTTGGCCAGCCCTCAGTCAGTGTATTGGGTTTTGTGTACACAGTGGGAGAGTGAGGTAATCCAGGATGGGAGGGGGGGGGGGCTAAAGGACTTAGTTTGGTTGATAGGAAAGATGGGAGGTTGTGCTGTGGGGACCAAAAACAAGCCCATAGTGTAGATTAGAACAACACTTCTTCCCTCACTGTACCCTATTTTACATTCATTTTCCAGGCAGAATATTTCAAATAACCGTACAAACCGTAAAATAGTGTTAATAGCCATTCTGAAAAGTCAGTTTACAGGGTGTGTAATTCATCTTAAATAAGTAGTGTTTAATGGTTCACTGACAGGTTTGCTGAAGTTGTTGAAAAGTGATATTAAAAAAGTGAGCCTCTAACTTGCCAATGATTAAAAACAAGCCAAATATTAAAATGTGATTCTTTTTTCTGTTTTTTTTTTAATACCCACCTCCATCTGCCCCTTACTCTCGATGAATTTTCACCTCTCAGAATTAACACCAGCGTCTGTGTCAGCACAGCAGGGGGAAGAAGGCGGCACAAATATGGAGTGTTTTTTGGCAGAATGGATTTTCACGGCTGTTTCATGCTACATCGCCCATTAGTGTTTTGTTTGGCTGCCGCGTTGCATAATGTAAATTTGAAGCAATGTGGTTTTGGAGAGAGAGAGAGAGAGAGAGAAAGAAAGAGTATCGAAATAAACGACTCATCCAAAGTCTGCATGCTTTCGTAGACAGACGCACACATAGACTGCGGTTCGCGATTTTCCTACAGGGTCTTAATAATTACCATGAAAACAGCTTCATCTCTGTCAGGCCTGTCAGTCTCGCCGTGTGTGTTTCTAGATTTATTTTTGCTTTTTTAAACTCTCCTGTCATTTATTACTACACCAGTTAAAATTCTCACATAAAAGGGCCGAAGCCTAATGAAATATAATGAGAGGAAGCCCTCACACTGGCAGCTCATACATTAATGTTATACAGTGTTTGTACTGTTGACATGAGTATGTGTATTTTTCTTATGCTTGCTAATTTTTTTTTAAAAACATATTCTTGACTAGAAGCAAAATCTGCGTGCTCATATTACCTTTAACTACCCGTAAACACATTCAGCAGCCTCTTTCTACCCCCGTAACACACACAGAGGATATACAACGTGTCTGTCAGCGGGGTGGCCATTCAGCGAGGAGGCCCCGACAAAACCGCCACTTAGCCTAGCGCCTGGTTTGCACAAAGGGCCCGGGTCAGGGGTCACTTGGAAAGCTGGAGCTCCCCACACCCTTTTCTCATGCTTTTTTTTTTTTGTCCCCACTCTGTCTCACCCTCTCTTATTGGAATCTCCTGCTGTCCAACCACCCTCCCCTCCTCTTCCTCCTCCTCTTGCGTCCTTTCCCTTCATCCTTCTTTCCTCTTTTTTGCAGGTCTTCTGGGCCCATTGTCTGAACGGCCTCTTCCACTCCGTCATCCTCTTCTGGTTCCCCCTTCAAGCCTTCCAGCATGGTAAGTAGCTCCCAGAGACTCCTCCACGGTGCTCAGTGAACTTGCTGGATAAATAAGGAGGACAGTTAAAGGCATGCACTTTGTCTTAATTAGTTCTCTTTTCAACCATCCAGTCATGAATTGCAAACATGTGTGTGCTCCAGTCTGAGGGACATGCAATAACAGGCCTGCATCCATGCTGAAATGCTTTTGCATGCAGTTATTGGCACTTTCTTAGCTTTCATAAATGAAATAGACACAACCTTTTCATGTGATTTCTCTATGGCCACAATGGTGTTTTTAATTCAGGCAGACAACTATCTGTCTCTCTGTGAGTGCAAATAACTTTATTGATCCGTAACAGGTCAATTGTGCATCTTTGGCACAGTGAGATGCAAGGTTTCTGTGTGTGCATGTGTGCGTGTGTGTATGTGGAGAGAGAATAGGGATCTTTGAGCCGGTAAGTCTTAGCTGGCCAGAGCTGAGGACCACACAAGCTTGGGCCTGCTCTCCAAACAAAAGGCGCCAAGCTCCTTCACTGTGACTGACAGGCTGTCAGCAAAGCCTCAACACACACAAGACATGTGACCAGCCGGAAGTAAAGGGAAGGGGAGCCTCTCTTTCTATACTGGCAGTCGTACACTGTTGATATTTTAGCCCGAGCCCAGACTCACTTGGGCGGTATGAAGCAATATGTCTGTGTGACTCACAGCTTATTGCAATCTAATTAATTTAGGAAGTTGTAAGAAAAGCATTGGATTCATTTTTAATGGCAGAATTAATTAAAATTTTGTCGGCAAAACAATTCTGTCCTCTCTTATGGCACTAAATTAGCCAGAACATTTCATTTCTGAATATGATTAATGGGCACCAATTCTGCTTTTCAGTCTTCCTGATGGATTTACATACACACACTGCCTTGAAATTAACATTCCAGGCTCTCTCAACGGACAGTAATGGAAGCAGCATTTGACTGTGGTTTCCACTTTAAGTTCCCTGTTCCATTTCGAGCACTTTATGATAAAATTCACATTGACGTACCTAAAGTATTACTCTATGTGAAACCTAAGAGCTGAAGAAGGACAGCTTAAAAGCCTCTGCTCTGATTCCCTTCACAGATACAGTTTTTGGCAATGGAAGAACTCCGGACTATCTCCTCTTAGGCAACATGGTTTACACGGTAAGGTCACCAGTCTTCTTCTCTGGCAGTGTTTCTGCTGTGTTACAAAGTTCAGGTGTCTGAGCCAAGTCTTCTTAAATGGCAGCAAATAAACATCAGCAGTACTTCCTGCTCTTGTTCCTTTCCTTTGTCTGCTCATCTTTTCCAGTTTTATAAATATATTCTTATTGTGAGTTCAGGTATGTGAGATGAACTTCGCATGATAGTCGCTCTTGATTGAACATGTGGTTTCATGTCTCTGCAGTTTGTGGTCATCACAGTTTGTCTTAAAGCTGGCCTTGAAACCTCATCTTGGACCATGGTAGGTTGAGTTCTCTCTTTTCTTGCTATGGTTCTGTTAACTTTTTCACTTTTATATGCCCACTGATACTTGTGACAATTTTTACATTTTCTTCTTATCACCAAATCCCTTTATGGCATGATCTCGCTAGGCTTGTAAATGTAAACTCAGTGAAATGTATGGTACCTCTTTCAAGTTGCCAGAGAGCACTCAGTGTTTTTATGATTAAAATGGCTCAAGTAATTTGGAGCAGTGTTCAGATCTATAGGCCGTGAGGAGCTCGAAACCCTTTGGTATACTTACTGTCCTCTGGTTGCTCCCAACAGTTCAGTCACATCGCCATCTGGGGAAGCATCGGCCTGTGGGTGGTGTTTTTCGCTATCTATTCCTCCCTGTGGCCCCTCATCCCTCTGGCACCTGACATGTCAGGCGAGGTAAACACACACGCCGGCGTGCACTCGTACACATGCTCACACATACATCCTCTCCCTCACAGCAACGGCTTCCCCCAGTTCCAAATATATAATCATCTGTTGCAGAGACATCTGTAGCTCCTTATAATTCATTTTCTGTAGAAAGAAGCTGGTGGGAAAACTTTAAAAAAGATCTTTGTAAGTAGAGCCAGAGGACTGTAAACTGTCAG
The DNA here is from genome assembly GCA_024447675.2 of Pterophyllum scalare. NCBI lineage: Eukaryota > Metazoa > Chordata > Actinopteri > Cichliformes > Cichlidae > Pterophyllum > Pterophyllum scalare. Next base: position 18,802 of record JAMQGT020004362.1, on the reverse strand, counting down.
ACCTCTGGCTTGTGTTGCCTAATGACTTAATTGGGCCAATTTGCCCCGTGTTTGTGTTAAATTTTCTCTCTCAGCTCTGAGTATCCACAGGTGACACTGAAATAGTGAAGCAGTCTAGAAGCTAAGCAAAGAGAGACATGGGTGACTGATGTCCTAAAAATCTACCCAGCAATCAGGTTTCGAGTTAAAAAAATGTGTTGGATGCTCATATTGAACATGCTGGGAATCAATATGAGCCAAAGTTAAGTCTTCAGACTCTTTTGAACTCTTTCTTTGCTCTTGGATATGTTTGATGTCAAAGAGTGAGCCAGGCACACAGCGCTGGCCGTGGTTTCAGCACACCCACCTGTTGTTAAAACCTTCTGTGGGGCAGCGACTCAGGAGCTAAGACAGCTTTTTTCAGACAGAGGAAGAAATGAGGACCTACACCAAGGCCCAGAAAAGTATTCAAATATTTTGTTTCCTTTTTTTCCTTTTAGGATTTGTTATTTACATTTGAATGTAACTAATGTCTCTCGAGGTCACCACAGGTGGTTAATGGGAACCTATTAAACAGGTGGCATTTCCCAGTACATTCTGGGGAGGCGGCATCTTTTCATTACATAACAACAACACAGCGGGACATCATTCAAAGAAAAAAGCTGCCTGCAGCACAGCAAAATAACATCTTACAGTGCAAATAAATGTTGTCTTTGCAACTGGCTGTGCAACCAGATCCTTCTGTAATTCAATTTAATGTGAAAATATTTTTTAAAAGCAGCCAAAGTCCCTCTCAAAAGTGGTTTTAGTCTTGTTGACAAGTAAGAAAAAACACTGGCTTTTATTACATAAAACTTTATTAGTCCTGTGTGCCCAATTTCACATTAATGCTTTATGCATTTGAGGTCTCAGCCAACATGTAAAATATAATTCACTTCATCGCTATTTGGTTATCTGTGGGAGTTTCAGACCACCGGAGGTGGTTTTTTTAAGGGAAATTTTAAATGTAAAAATAAAAGGAACAAAAGTGACTTGTAGTGTGGGCATCCCTGAGTAAAATCCTCATTTTGTGTGAGAGCTTTTTTAGTTTTCAAATTATGGTACCGTTTTGTGTAGCAGAAAATGTTAGTCATAACAGGAAAGACATTGAACATATTTTCTCATAAACTCAGCCACAGAGTGGAGCCTTACGTGAAGCTGAATTTAAATAAAAATCAAAGATATCTGTGCACAGTTAAGAGAGAGGTGCAGTGCCATGAACTATAGAAATGGCAGGTTTGCTCTTTCTAAGGAGAAAAGTCTTAATTTTTTGTGACTCTCAGATTGAGGATTAGGTCTTTTTTTTCACATTATTGTTCAGTAAATGATTATTTTTGGAAAGAGTTTGACATTTAATTAAATGGTAAAAAATGACTAATGTCTGTTAGATATAATAATAATACAGCCAGCAGACTGTTGGCTTACTCTAGCATTAAGACTGGTTGCAGGCTGCAGTTTTGTTTGCCAGTAACAGAATCTATCTACCAGCACCTCTAAAGCTCATTGAGTAACACAATGTGTTTTGTTTGTTTAATCAGTATAAAAATTCAAAGTATAAAAACAACAATTCTGTGTTTTACAGGGTTTTTTTTTTATGTTATTTTGGCTCACAGAGGAATAATCCTGCACATAACCACAACAGTGGAATATTTTTACACTTTGGTTTTTGTAAAAATCAAACAAATGAGACATAAGATGTTAAGCGGTGAGTTTTTAGATCGCCGGGATAGCCGTTTTCCCCCCCCCCCACCTGATTCCAGTCTCTATCCTAATCTAGGTTAGCCATTTGCTCGTACACGTTCATATGTACCATAGAGATATGAGTATGGTAGCAATCTTCTCTTCAAACTCTCTGCCAGAAAGTAAAGAAGTATGTTTCCCAAAATGTCACGCAATCCCTTTAAGAGCTAAAATTTTGAGTCAAATGTCCTTCATCTCTGATCAGTTCTGCTGGATAAATGATTACAATTTTTGCTTTTGGAAAGGAAGATCTCTGAGGCAGATTTTATTTGTTAACCTTTGGACTTTTTTTTATGTTGTATCTAAGTGGAAGTGCAGTGCAGTTTTACCACTGCAGCAGTATGTTTGGCATTCCATAAGTCCACATGTTTTAGGTACTTGTTTGTGCAGGACACCGTAAATAACATAAGTAGCTACACATGTACAAAAACGCTGACTGTTTTACCCTCACTCACTAAATAGGACACGCACGCACGCACACAAACACACACACACACACACACACAGACACACACAGGGGATAGGTATGTTAGCTTCATCCTATCCCCTGTCTGTGAAGCTTGCTGCTTTCATCCATGCCCTGCAGCACTTGACTGAAGACAGTAATGGTGTCCTGTGGGTAGTGGGTAACTCTATGCCCAGCCCTAACTCATGGATGCCAGCGTGTCATCAAACAGGGCGATATCTCTGAAACCCGAGAAGGCATCAGAGACACAGTCACCACTTCTAAGACCTCGTAGCCCCTGAAGAGTGGAATTATTCACAACCCTGTTGTAGCCCCACTTATTTCACCATAGCCTCCCTAGTGTGTACTTCAATGTTAAAAAAAAAGCCTTTCTATCTATTTTCTTTAATGCTCTCAGCTTTTTCCTGTGTGCTCCTTTTGTTCATCCCACCCCATCTCTGCCAGCTAAAAAACTGCTCAAGGGCCTACAGCATAACAGACACCAGAACTCCCTTCTGTTCTCACACACAGCCCAGCTCACCACCTTTAACATGTTAAGCAGCACTCGGCTTCACATGAACACATTCATCAATGTCAGGCAAAATATTATACGTACGACTGGGCAGGTGCTGGATCAGTTCTCCAAGCACCCTGAAACAGCTAGTATGGTTTCCACACCCAGGGAATGGCTTTGTCCCAAACCGTCACCTCACAGAAGTCTGAAACAAATATCAAAAGAAAATGTGAGATTTTTCTGTGTAATCTGCGACACGAAGCGGGTTAGCTGCACCTCAGGAGATGTCTCATGCGCGCTCTGTCACACTGACCTGTTGCCTGCTGGCATGCCTGCGCTATTAATGCAGCTGTCTCCTGTACAGTTTATCCTCTCGCTCTGCTCACTTTTCAGTCACCTGTGCTATTTTTCCATTTCTGCTGCAAGCTGCGGCAAAGCACCCACAGTATCACTCTGTCAGACTCAAGTGCTCGTCATGACGGTATGCATTTTACACTGCATCAGGTTCTTTCACAGTTTCCGCTCAGTGATAAGAAACTTTTTTTTTTTTTTCCAGAAAGGAATGGCTTTGTGAAGAAGTTTGTCAATGTGTAGAGGGCCTGGAATACACTCAGGCTTTCTGTGCCAGTCTGTGTGAAATGAACAAGAATGAAAACAGTTTCTAGAGAAACAGATCAGCTTAGTGATTATTATGAATGGTTTATATTTAGGATTGGATTTATTCCATCTAACTTTATTTAAGAGTTTGGCACTGTGAACTCTTCTGGCAAATCGCAAATGTTCATGGAGCTTCGCCTTAATATCTATCCCGCCTGTCTTCAGTCATCTGTTAGCCACTTTATTCCTTCTCAGAGTATGTCTTCTGAAATATCTGCTTTATTTTGAAGCAGTGAAACAAGTTGCCTGTTTAAACACTTTGTATAAAAACAATTAAAAAAAAAGTTAAAAATACTCAAAAATATTATTGTATTTTTGGCTTTATCTATTTTACCTTGCTGGGAATCACTCATATTCGCTCATTTCACACGTTTTAATAAGAAAAAAAAAAGTTGAAACTTGTCTTAGACCACTAATCCATCATCTGCCATCTTTAGTTTTCAGTTACAGTTGTTTATTATTGTTTGTAGCATACCTGAAAAGGAATTTGAGTGTTGGCTGCCAAATTTCCCCAAAACACCCAAACCCTGCGTGTGATGGATTCTCTTCTCTGTGAAATAAAAGTGTTAATGAGCTATTACAAAACAAACGCGCAGCCAGTAAAAGGAAACACGGCATGTTGTCAAGTCTGACTGCAAAGTCTGTTTGCAGATTAGATTTTAGTCACAATCCCCCAAAACCTGTCCTGTAATTGGTGCATATTCCAGACCGTTTCATGTTTTTGAAAATATTATTGCACATTGCTGAGGCAGATTTTTCTCCCTTAATGCTTGTGGTCCTCCTTTAAGACTGAAGAGTGCTCGTTTTGAGAGATTTTGTTCTTTTTGTCTTGCCTTGTCTGATAATTGATGAGCACTGCAACGCGGGTAATTACTGAATTTAATGTACAGTGAGAGTGAAGAGAACAGTTTTATCATTGAATCCCATGTCGGGAGTTGGCTGTGAGACTGCTGACTTGTGTTTACATAAGTCATAAGTTATAGGTTTTCTCTGTTTTTCTTGCTGTGTTTGTTAGGCAACACAAAGACAGCGTGGAGTGGATGAAAAATCCAGCAGAGGAAGTTGTCTGTTTTCCATATTTGGCCTTTCTGGGGATGGTTATGTCTCTACTGATAACATATGCAGAAATAGTGGATTTTTCATGTCCTATTAAGGCTCCATGTTTGCCTTTGTACTCGCTTTATTGGCCATTTTTGCTCCTCATACCCTTCTGTTATCTGATTGCTAGCTATGCTTTCATAACAAGCCCGAACTTTGTATTTGCACAAGAAAAGCCGCTGAGGGTTGAAACCACACTTGGCCAAATATATACTTTCATCTTCAATTTCCCTTCTCTCCTTGAAGACGACATACACAGTGTTGTCCGGTCAAGCCAGCTGAGGGAAAAAACCTAGATGCAGAGCTGAAGTCGAAGACAGGATGTAGCATATTAGTCCTAACCCGTCTCCTCTCAGCCTACCTAAGAACTAAAAAAGTTCAACACAGGAGCTCTGTGTACTCAAACAGCCACTGTCTGAATATTAGCATCCCTTGGATGCAGCTGGTAGAGTGTTATGAAGTTGCCTTTTCATAGTCTTGTGTTGCAGAATTTAGAACATGTTGCGGGCCTGTGGGGTGAATAGTGGAGCAGTGGAAAATCTCAGCTCACATTTACCATTACAATGGCTGGCATTAGCATAATTCAAGATGCTGAGACTGTGGGGTTTTTTTTAGGCATGAGCCAGGTGCTAGGATCAAGTCTTCCTGGAAAGACGAGCCTAAAAGTTTTCTTCTAAAGTAAAAAGATTGATATCTTTTAATAAAGTTACATGTTTGATGTTTAAACTTTTATTTGGACAGGGTAGATTGGCAGATCACAAATTACTTTTTCCCTGGAACGTCTTCATTCAGATTCCACACAGGTACCTCGATACACAGACACAGCTATGATTTTTTTGTGTGCTGGCACCTGATCAGCTTTTTAGGGGCAGATGTTTAAGTGCTTTTAGTATTCAAGGTTCCCTTCTTGCCAAGTAACAGAGCGTACACACAATTTGTGTGTTTTCAGGAAATATTCCCCTGGGCACCTTCTAAAAGGGACCTGTTTTGCTTTTTTTCCAGCTCCATGTTTTTAATTCTTGGACTCTGCTAGGGGTTTTGCATGATGTGGAGTTCAAAATAATCCTTTTTATGTCTTGTACTCGGCCTTGGTAAAGGCCCTCAAATAAGCTATCTCCTCTGCCTTTAAGGCCACCCTTGTTCCAACTTTGTTCTTTGTTTGGCTGCCTTTCATAAACAGAAGGTTTCAGCAGTAGTTGCATGGAGCTTCTGTGCTCACAGAGTGTGATGACCATATTAAAGATATCCACTTACATCAACATCATTAAGGGCTAAAAGTAGAAAAAGCTGTCCTTTTAATTCCCCGGCCAATTCTCTTACCACTTCACCATCACCAAATTGTCATCATTTGGATCCAGTAGAAATACTGATACACACGTCTAATGGGGATATACACTAAAGCTGCATCCACATTTTAAGCTAAAGTCAACTTAAGTCAACTAAGGGCAAAATAACCTTGCTACTTAAAGTGGGTGGGAGATAAATTTTCGCAGCTTCTAGCAACTACCAATGGGAGTACAAGACACTGGTGACATATGACCTGGTAGTAAATACATTAGAGGGTTGCCTAATCAGCTGGAGCTTAGAATCTCTGCAAGTAACCAGCAGTTAGCTAAAAGCAAGTGCTTCCAGTGTGAAAGATAGCAGTGTGAGAAGGTTAGGATGACCATCTCAATGTAAGTGATGCAACAACCCATGTCTAACCAACCTTTAACAATGCAGCATGAAACTATCAAACCAACACTGGCACCATTGCTAAAAGCTCAAACAAACCCAAGTAGACCAGATGAAGGTAAAACATGCAAACCAAATATTTGTTGTGCTGTTTCAGCAGAAGCACTGCTGTATGATTATGCTCCAGCTATTATCATTATTGCACCAAGAAGTATGGAACCTACAAAGAAAGAGCAGAGGAATTTCAACAATGAGCTGTACCGTACAATTCACTACGTATTATTATAAAAGTCTCCATATCTCAAACCAAGTTGGACACAGTGTGGCTTGCAGTCAGTAAGATTGTTGTAGTGCCCCTTTCAGCAATGTTTATGCTATTCAGCATTTTGTGTGTGTCCGCATGTGTGTGTCTGCGCACACGTGTGTATGATTGCTTCTGTCTGTCTAGTCTGGCCTTTAGTCTGTCTGTGTGCGGGTGTGTGGCCATGAGGGGGGGTCACTGCCTGTCAAAACACACCCTTCCATGCCAGCGGACACTACTGTCTGTCCAGCCAGACAAGTTTATTAGTTTGTCCTAAAAATACAGCCGCGCTCCCCAGACCTCGCTCCCCCTCTCCCAGGGGCCCCCTGGTATGAGACACTGCTAACATCTACCAACTCTGATGGTCACACTTATAGTGATGGAGCCAGTCCTGATCCCTGAAGACAAACATTTGTTGTTTACAACTCGTCAGATCTGTTTGAATTTTAAAAAAGTGACGTATAATTGATGAACTAGCAGTGATTAATGGTGTTTATTTAGGTCTGGCTTTACTTTGTTACTGTCTCACACTATAATAGAAGTTATTGTATCAAATGTCATTATCAGATTCATTTAATTTTATGGTAAACTTGAGACTGGAATCATCAGACCTGTGTATGTGTACATTACTCAGAGTTAAATATGGAGAAGTATAAATATTGTTCAGATTGAACTTGAGAAAGCGCTTTGATTTAATAGGGAAATAAGCCTCAGGACAGCTTAAACACCCCCATCAAAATGCACGACGCAGTGGATGAAAACAAAAATAATTAAACTGACTTAGCACAAAAAAAAAAAACCAGTAAATGTTTCCACCAGGGCTGCGTAATTTCAAAATTGATGTGAAAATATCTCGTGCTTCGCAGCAATTTTCCTTCATCTTGTGCATGTTCAGCCCCCAGGTGACACAGAAAAGCTCTATTCATACGTGTCCCATCTCAAACTGTAGGGGGGAAAAAAAATAACATTTTTGATTTCCTGTCATTTGGGGTTTCCTCTCCTCCAGTGTTTTGTCAGACATCAAAGTCAATTTGCAGGTAATAGCAAACAGATTAGCTAATTTGAGCAAACCTGAGCGCTTTGATAGTTCTGACACTGATCGGTGTGTGTGTGTGTGTGTGTGTGTGTGTGTATGTGTGTGTGTGTGTGTGTGTTGCATCCTAAGGGCCATGTCTGTGTCACGTTACAGGAAGGACACTGTCGAGGGGCCTCGATCGTTTAAACAAGCGCCACATTACAATGCAAGGAGAGTCAGTTTTACACTTTGACGTGTACTGACATAGTTTCACTGCAGTGGGCCAAAGCAAACATCATCCTCACACACAGAGCGTAAAGGTTCTGCCCCCACCAGGACGATCCACTGCCTCCCCAGGACACTGGACACAAAAACAACCCAATTACTCAAACATGACCATTTCTTACTTGCTGTGTTTAAGTATCATTTGCAGGAGTTATGTGAAAACAGAGGGACTGATCTCTGGCTGAACTTTTATTCAACATAAAATTTATGATATGTTGGAGACAATGAAATGTTTTATTAAGAGTATCTTTTTTTGTGTGTGTGTGTGTGCATGTGATGGGGATTTCACATTATTGTCTGCCATTAAGGCCAAATAGTTAATCAAGAAAACTATTTGCAAATTATTCTACAATAACAATGGCTGTTCGTGCAGCCCGACAAGAAACACACAAAATCAGAAATGAGCCAAAAATGATAAACTATCCCAACGAGCGTTTTTAAGTTTTCTCTAACCCATTTAAAGCCACTGAAAAAAGACTTTTTGAGCTGCTTTTGGCTTGTCTGGAGCGAGGAGCTCTACTCACAGCCAACATTAATGACTGGAATCCAGTATTAAGCCTGAACTCACATAATTACATACATTACACTTCATCAACACTCACTTACATCAAGTGGGTGCTGCGTTCAAAGCACCTCACGCTGTGGTTCTGTGATGTACCGACAGGAGCTCTCAGCACAGCACATACCTGAGCTATTTTCCTTTGAAAGAGATACTGCTGTCTAAATACAGTTCACGGGTACTTCCTCCGCCCTGGAGGACAGGGAGGTGGAGGGGATCCAAACAAAAACATGGTATCGTTTAGTCATGGAGGATTATCCCACTCTTGAGTAGGTTATTTAGGCCCGTATTCTCTCTGTTTCCACAATATAACTGTTTGTTCTGGGCAGCTATTGTGATGTATGTGTTTTGTATGTGTGGCAGCTGCAAAGGATGGTTGTCCTGTATCAGGCGTTTCATTTTTTCAAAGAGCTCTTCTATTTATCTGATTAGTAGTTGGACTCTGTTTTGTCTACAGTAACCTGAGAATAAGTGCATGTGTGTGTGTGTGTGTGTGTGTGTTTGTGACAGGCGGACATGATGTTCAGTTCAGGGGTCTTCTGGATGGGCCTGTTCTTCATCCCAGTCACCTCACTGATCTTTGACGTGGCCTACAAAGTGTGAGTCTTCTCTCCACTCTCCTCACTCATCATTTCTCTAATGCGCATCCAATTCAGGAAATTCCTGCAGAAGCTTTCATATGTCCTAAAGAAATTCCTGCCCAAGTTTTTGTCCAGGCTTCCAAACATTTCTAGTGTTTCCATTCTGAGAGTAGAAATGTTTGTTTCTGCTGTAGCTGACATCAGCCTGTAGCAGATTCAAGGTGTCAGGAGCAATTTGCAAAGCCGGGGATTTTATATTTTCTGATTTACCCCGAGCAGCTCGAATTGGTTGAGCTGGTTTTAAATATCAGCCTGTGGAGCTTCAGTCATGTTCAAACATCTGCTATATGATTCTGGTTTTATAAAAACCCTTGTTTCGCTTACAGTGTGAAGAAGGCGTGCTTTAAGACACTGGTGGATGAGGTGCAGGAGCTTGAGGCATTATCTAAAGACCCTGGAGCAGTAGTGCATGGAAAGAGGTACTGTTACACACCACATTACCACTCCTGCCTTTATTTTGTTTGAAAACAGATCAAAGATCAGCCGTGTTTGATAAAAAGTAGATGAAAATTTATGTCCCTACAAAAACATTAGGTAGTGAGGTAAAGTAATAATATCTGTTTAGGGTTATCATAGTTTTTTCTATAAGTCACATCATCTTTTTTCTATAAAAGTGTTTGTAGTGTTTGTATTTGAGACAAAGAGACTGGGCAGCATCATCTTCTTTACTGTGCGTGCACCAAACCTTGCAGCAGAGGAACATTTACAGATCTCGCGTGAAATAAATAAAGTGTTCAGCAGCACTTCATTTGTTTGTATATCTTTCTTTGTAATCTTGGAACCATTAGACATCCGAGAACATTTATAGAATTATCGTAATAATGAGACTTGTAATTGTTAAGTCGTAATTCTCACTGGCAATGTGAGATTTTGGCACGTGAAAATACACAAGTGCCTAAAACCAAGTAAAATGAATGTCTGGCATTAGCCAAAATCAGTTGTTTCTCAATACCATATGACGTGAAAACAGGATACCCTCGAGTGCCAAAAACCCAAATTTCTGTCCCAAAATGACTTTTCTTGGATGGTGGAGTCAAAACAGAGTGTTGCAAGAAAGTTAAATACTTTGGATCCCTCACATCTATATGTTGTTGATTTGTGCAAATGCAACACCTTATAAAACAAATGACTTATGTGATGAAAGAAAATTGGGAGCAAATTTTGCATTGCTGCGATTTACCATTACAAGTAGGAATTTGTCATTTTGTTTCGATATAAAGGGTTATTTTTAGTATATTGGTGGATAAAATAAGCAGACAGCAGCCTCTGGTTTTCAGCTAGTCTATTACATGATACAGACTGACTGTTCTTTATGACATTGAAAATCAAATCCAGAGTTAAAGCACACTTCTTGATTGACTTTATAGTGTTACTCACATGGCTCACAAGGCAAAATGACAATTTTATGTTGTCTCTGGGTTTCATATCTCCCAACACTATCAGGACTGCCTTGACTATTATTGTTGGTTTTTGGGGGGGTTTTTGGGTTTTGGTTTTTTTTTTTTACAAAATATGACTCATATGCCCAAATTTTCAAGATTATCCTGGAGGAAGAATCATCTCTGTCCTCCCAAATCCCTCAAAATGGAGTTAATACTCATGGTTCTGCTGCCAGCAGTATTCCTGTGTGGAGGGAAGAAATCTTCAAATTGCTGTTAAATTGCAGGAGTTTGACTGTAATGTCAGTAATCATGTCATACGAGAGATTGTCTCGTCTTCCCCACCCCCTCCTCCACCCAAATACTGAATGCCTCTTTTTTTTGAGCAACAGTCCTGCTACAGTATATTAAAGCCATACATTATAGCTTGTATCAGCTGAAGCAGGTCTGCTCTGCTCTGCTCTCTCTGGGGTATGAAGCCAGCAGCAGCCAGCAGCACGGAGCAGATCAGTTTGAGATCTATGGCTGAGTGAAAGTGATCCTCCTGCCTGGACACTATCCCAGACCCAGCAGGCTGCGGACACACTCACACATACACACACGCACACACACATCTGCACACATACAGAGGCAAACATATAGTGATAACTGCTCAAATACATCAACGATTTTTGCAGATAATGCTTGTAGGCAGCCAAATGCGTGCACACGCAGGCATCTGTTGTTACAAACATTTGTTAGCTTTACAAGAATGCCTTTTGGCCAAGCTGCTGCGTCAAATATTCCTCTCACACACTCGCTTTGTTCTTCATTCTGCGTCTCCACAGTAATGTTTCCCTACACTGTGTTTGTACCAGCAGGTATAACAGTTGGCAGGTCCCTGCACTCTGGAGGGGCTTGGACAGCCTTGATGTATGGGTCATTAAATCTGCCTGTGGCGCTCAGTAGGCTGATAACACACTAAATGTGTTTCTCTGTGTGTGTGTGTGTGTGTGTGTGTGTGTGTGTAGTTTGACGGAGAGAGCCCAGCTCCTGAAGAACGTCTTCAAGAAGAGCACAGTGAGTCTGTACCGATCTGACTCCATGCAGCAGAACCTGCTCCGTAAGTTACACACAGGTCTTTCTGTTGCTTTCTTTCTTTTCTCGCTCCGTCTGTCCCGTCCTCACTTTAGCTACATCAGATTTATTTCCTCCCAAATAAGCTTCCTTGTCAGGTGGGACAGATCAAGAGCTTCATAATTCCTCCTCTGACACATACTGTGTCTCCAGAGTGGCTTCCCTTTCATCCATTGGTACTCAGTAACACTCTGCTCTTCCCACTTCTGTTCCCATATCGTATAACCAGGTGCAGATCAGGATTCGTGCCAGCAAATGGCCCCATAGTTTCTTAACACTAATTTCTCAAACACTTACTATAACACTTATTCCTGCTTAGGTGAATACAGTCAGTTTGAATCAGTGCAAAGTATTGAATCTCAGTATCTGAAAAACTATTAAGTTATCAGTCAGAATCAGGTGTTACCGAGTTATGTATTCAATTAATTTTACTTGTTTTTCTTACACTTCATGGATGTTTAGAGCAAGTCAACAATAAACATGAACATGTCTAAATAAATAAGCTCAGCTGATGCTGTTAACCGGTGGCTTGTCAGGTTAGTCGTCACACTCGCTCAGCTTGATGCAGCACAACCTGCCCTGTGTGCGTGTCCCTCAAGACTGAAATTTGAAAAGCTTATTTATCCAAATATCAGTTGGCAATGAAGGTGTAGTTATTTCTTACCAGCCCACAAGAGCGAAATCGCTTTTTAAATGGCTCTTAAACTCTTTCAGAGTGTTTTTATATGGTAAGGCATTAAAAAAGTACCAAAAATATTCAAACTCAGGTGTGCTATTGAAACCTTGCAGTGACTGTCTAAGTGTGGGTTTTTGTTTTCTGTTCTTCTCTGTTCTTTTTGTCTTTTGTCTGATCGGTTTGTTTTTTGTTTGTCTCATAGGTGGGGATGAGACCATTGTTGTGTGATACCTTTTGAAATTCATTATTCAAACCTCATCCCGTTTACATCTCCAGCCCCTCTGTAGCTCCCTGATAGACACCGCTCTTCTTCCTTTTCGTTGTGTACTTCCTGTCCTTCCTCTCGTGTGCCTTCGTGTGTTCTGAGTTAAGCTCGGTAGAACGCCGTAATGATGAAATGATGAAATGTTGCGCTGTTATTCCCCTCCCACACTATGCACTCGTCACAGCGGGGTCCTTTGAACTTTCCCGCTGGCCTCCAGGTACCGAGCGGCTCATTTGACACCTGAAGGTGAGTCAGGGATCAAAGGTCAGATGAGATCCTGTAGGAAGAGTTGCCGCTTTTACACAAAAGAATAAAACTTCTGGGGGAGATGTCAATTCTCATTTTGTGTTTTGCCACATGATTTATTTGGTGGGAAATTTGCTTATTTATTTTTTTCTTAAAGTTAAATTTGTAGGATTGCTGCAACTCTCATATCTGTCTGTTCACTTTGTGCCTCTTGTATGCAACCATCAGCATTATGCCCAAGGCACAGTACTTTAATTCATCTGAAAACTGTTTCCATCTGCTGCACAACAGACGTAACCACCAAGACGGCACCCACTGGTTTCCGAAGTCCCGTAATGAACCTTCAGTTTTAGCATTTTGGTTGTTGTGCTGGTTTTTGAGATAGAAGTTGCCGTATAGTTATCAGCTAATGTTGCATTCATAAACTGTATGGGTGCATTGCACAGCCACTAACTGCATGGTAGTGTTCAGTAACATTTAAATAACAAACCGGAATTTTACTCTTCAAAACTGATTTCTTGGATGGGGAGTTAGTACATTTAACCACACAGCAAACCATAGGCTCAGATAATTGCATTAAAATTCCTCCAGAAAGCATCAGCAAGGTAACATGGTCGAGTTTGAGTTTTAAGGACTCAAATTAGTGGTGGGGAGGGAACATAGTTTTAAATGGTTGCGTTTTATAAAAGAAAATTCCCCCCAGTGCATTTGTGAATGTTCGGGGTAAATTACCTATAGATCCCCAAACATTTTTTTTTTTTTTTTTTATTAGGCTGTAAATTTAAGCAGTTTAACAGGGGAATTACTGGCCTTTGAGTATAGAAGATGCCTTTTATCATTAAATAGATTTTTACCACAGTGACTTTAATGTAAGAGGAGCATAAACTGGAGCTGGGCTTAACCAGAAACTCCTTAGGTTAGCAAAAAGACTGCAAACGAGAGCTAAAGCTAGCCTGGCTTACAGGTTGAGACCAGTTGGTGACCTTTCACCCCAGCTGTGGAAAAACGTGCATTCCCCAGCCAGTTGGCAAGTGGTTGCTGAAGATTCCTAGGTGAAATTGTTTGCAAAGAGGAATATACAATGCCGTCTCAAAGACCACCTGGCGATTGCATCTGTCACTAGCAGATTGCCACGGTTGCTCTAAGTTTGCATGGAAGACACCGACTTGTCTGCAAACCCTCGCGAGCTGCTCTCCCAAGTGGTGGTTGAACAGCGTGATGCGAAATTGAGATTGGTCGCCTTCAAAGTGAAAGTAGCGCCTTTGAAACATGTCAGTTTCAGCAGGAGGCACAGCTTTTACTCTGAAGGTAAATGTTCTCTGTTTGAATCACACTTTCTCACGTTTCACTACTGATCGGCGAATAGTTGGCGAGTGTTTCCAGACAAATCTATGTCATGCAAACTTACGGCAACCGTGGCAATCTGCTAGCAGTCAAGTAGGGAAGTTTTTGGTGTTGCACTGTATACCTCTTTGTAACTAGTTTCACCGTGCAACTGCTGGGACCCTCCAGCAACCACTCTACAACCAGTGAGAGCCTGACTGACTGAGGCCTCACATACTGACTCATACAGGTTTGTTTTCTTTTTTATCTGATTACTAAAGACCAACAAATTTGCCAGAATCTGATGTTATTTTAAGTCAACATATTGTATGTTTCTTTTGTTTTTTTAGCAGTGAAGTCAAAGTAAAAACAGTTGCGCATGTTTGCCTAGTTATTATTCACCCTTCACTAATTGGACCGATTATTTTTCAGTTGAAAAGTTACAAATCAGTCAACTCAGTGGAGTGGATGATTCAAAGGTCTCGATCCAGGCACTAACTTAGTGTAATAACTGCTGCCCAGCTATTAAAAAAAAAAAGCCTGTTTAGCGCCACCGTTGATGCTCATTAATTAACACGTTCTTAGCAGTGACTTCTGGAAAATGTGTGAGATCAAGCACTACTATAACACAGACAGAGGAGGCTTTATAAAATACTGTTTTTGGAAGCTAACCGGCTGCTGCCCTGCAGATGTGAGACCTGCACTGATTTTTCAGCAAGAAATCAACAATAAGCATATTTTCCCAAATTTAAAACTTTTGTTTTTGTTTATTTAGTTTATTCATTTGTCTTAAGTGTGTGTGTGTGTGTGTTTTTAATGTACATTGTATTTCTTTTTTTTTATTCAGTAATTTAGGGATCTGTGCGGCCTTTGAATTTGATTCATTATTTTCACAGATGGCTACGCTTTCTCTCAAGATGAGAACGGAGTGGTGTCTCAGTCCGAGGTCATCAGAGCGTACGACACCACCAAGCAGCGGACCAACACGTGGTGAGGCGCCGGCCTTCTCGTTCACGGCCGGCCCGTTCGGAGCCACGGCAGCCGTTTCCAGTGGCGATATTTGAAGCTTAACAGGGAAAAGCGGTGGTGTGAGCATGTGCCTCCAGCACTGAGGGGAGGGGGGTTTGGAAACAGAGAGAAGAAAGGGACATTGTGTAGTCTTTGAAAAAAGGGATTTAAAAAAACAAAACAAAACACAAGGAACAAAACAAGTCATGTTCACTATCACTTGTAGTTGTGTGTCCAGCAGACATGATGAGCACTGTGCTTTCTTAGCAGTCTGTGGTCTGAAGTTCTTCACTGTTCTCGCTCTGTTTGTCTCCTTTCTGTTGATTTAAGCAATACGCAACTGAAACTGAGCAAAGATGATAACCAATCGCTGAGCCCCTTTGTACACACAAACTATCTAGGAAAACCTTCAGTGTGCAGCTGCTCAGTATTAAGATTGCATGTTAATCCCATCATGTTAGTAATCCCTGCCCATCTCTGTGAAAAGACTAACCAACCTCACCTTAAATCCTCTTTCTATTTTGTTGTGATAAACAAAATTCTAGCAGTAATAAAAAAAAGGGGGGGGCAAATGAAATGCAGTTGTCTTATTCCAATGCCCTCTCAGGAGAATTTTGTTGGCTATGTATGCCAATGGCTATCTATAATTATATCCAGAGTCATTTGTGTGCAGAAATGATCACACTTTGCAGAGCAGACAAGGAGGTGAGGGAAAGGTTTGCTGATAAAGCACCTGACAGAAAGTTTACAGCCCCGTGTCACTGCAGGAACACACATGAATACAAGTAGAGAGAGGAAATGTATGCGTGAAAAAAAAGACACTCGTGCAAATGTTTGCAACATTGTAAACGGACAAAGAAAACCATCCTACTGACAGGAGCATTTGGCTGCAACAGGATTTTATCAAACCAAATCCGGATTCAAATAAATTAAAAAAAAAAAAAATCAGTAAAATTTATACCAATTTTCACTGTTAGGACTTTTCAGGCCAATAATAAGGAAATCCATCCTTAGTTAAATAATTTATAGGCTCAAAATCTACAATAAAAAATATGAGAAATAAGTTCATGTTTAAAAACTGAGCTTATGAACTGCTGTTTACTAAATGCAATGTTGCTTTTGATATTATCTTTGATTCATAAAAGAGAAGAAAAATTTTATTTATATGGTATAAACAAGGCATAACATTACAAATCAGTCCCCGTCCCTACTGCAGTCACTGGGACAGGTTAAGATAAGAAATCTGGTACAGTGTTCCTGTGGGTCTACCAAGGAATACAAACAGTGACTGCAGAATTGTACACAAACATACACACACAGACACAAACATGCGCACTCAGATATATAAAATCCTGCCATGTGACTGCAAGAGAGGGGAAAAAAAACTTCAAGACAAACTTCCTCTTGAGAGGGAGATTTATTGTGTTTTCACCTTCACTCTTCATTTTGTCTGAGATTTCCACTTACTGCCTATGTTTCATTGCAACTAATTGACCTCTTAACCATTAACTTGATACACACACACACACTTTGACTATATAACTTCTGGTTAGAATTTTTCCACTTTTTAGCTTCTCTCCTCCTTTTTTTTCCCTCATCATTAGGTTGGGGCAATTTCTTCCAGTATGCTGACCTTTCTCCACTGCTGGAAAACTTTATTTCTAATTTTACAAACAACTTCTCAGAAACTCGAGGCAAACTAAGTGAGATATGTGTGTCAAAATGTCACGAGCAGCTCCCATAAAAACAAGCTCCTGACAAAAAAATAACAAATATAGTTTCACTGTTGCCCAAATGATTTTCTGTGCTTAGCCAGCTAATTACAGCTTCAGCATGATCATCATGTCTTCTAAAACGGTCTTTTTCTTGAAAATCCAAAAGGCGTGCTAGAAGCATGCAGCGCTAAACTACCCTTACTTTGTTCCCCGTAGTCAAAGACAATCAAGTATCAGACTGCATTGATGCCAAGGCTCTCTACTTTACAATGCTTTGGGTACTGCTGTCAACGCCAGAGTCTCCAGGGAGTCCTCTCTACGAAGTGCCATTGGCTCTCAGACCCTAGTTCCCACATTAACACTGACTTGGAAGACTTCACACTTCTCTTTTTGTAGCAACTCTCAAGACATCTTTCTACTGAACCATGAAGAAAATCATCCCTTCAAACAGGATTTTTTAGGCCGCTGCAGTGATTGTACTCATTCTCCCTAGCGGGTGTGCAATGTTAGAGGGGGGAAGAGGGAGAGCAAGAAGGAGAAGCATGACTGTTAATATTCTGGGATTCGCTCCCTTCCCCTGCTATCACTGCAAATGTCTCTTTTTTTTATCACATTCTTACATGCACAGATGTAGGATGTAAAAAAAAATAGGGTTAACAATTACTGCAACTCCACAGACATGTACATGTGAAGTATTTATCCATAATATTCTGTCTCTAATATGCATATGTACACAGGGTTATGTGTGTTTCCATTCCTACACAATTTGTTTCTGTGAATATCTCTGCATGTATAGTATGCATGTTTAGGAGTGTGCGTGTGTGTATGTGTGCATACATGAAGGAATTTTCACCCTCATTCCTGGCCAGGAACTAAAACTATGTGTAACTAAACTGTCCATGAATGCAAATATTTGCATGTGTTATAATCAGACTAAAAAGCATTTCTTCAGTATTTATGTTTTCATCACTGTCAAGTGTATTTGTAATAGGCCTCATTGACTACTATATTCATGGAAACATTCTTATCCAGCACAAATAATTAGTTTGTACACAAAATCCCTGTCAGACTCATGACACACCGGTCAATTTTATTCTTGCCACTGCGCATATGTTAGTAAATCAGACTTGATTTTGAAGTCTATCAGGCTCATGCTCACTGCCTGCAATTTCCCTACTAACTGCCACACCCCCAATTCTCCATATAAGGAAAGGAGATGACCTTGAGGTGAAGCAGTGGTGATGATGTTGTAAGAGATAAGCCAAAAAAAAGAAGGGAAACTCAAATAATAGCATCTGAGAAGGAAGTCAGAAAGGGCAGTTTTCTAAAGTGTTTCCATGAGAGTGACGAGTATTAAAACAAAACAAAAATAAATATTTGATTCCAAAGGGCTAGACATCCCATACTCCAACAGCACCTCCAACAGGATACCCCAAAGGATGCGGTCGAATGCCTTCTCTTTTATATTGACTTCCAAAACTATTGACTGACTACATTTTATTTGTATTAAAAAAAAAAAAAAAAAGCTAGCTATGCTGCCTGATTACAAAGACTTGGGAAAACAATTTAATAAAAACAAAAATTACATATTCTCATTGCCCAGAGTTCAAGATAGGCAAGTTTAGGGTTAGGGGTCACCATTAATAATGACTCAGACCTCAGAGGTTCTAGTCATTGTAATTTAATGGACTAGAAGTGTGTTACTTTGTCCATGTCACTGATCCTTTTTATTGAAATTATTAAACACTTTTATGGATAGGTAAAATATGTCAAAATAAATCAATAAAAGATACAGTCTGAGGTACTTACTTCTCAATCCCTGGTTGAAAACCAGTTTATCGTTGAGTAAAAGACACAACTGTCCACTGTCATAGGAAAATAAATAGACCAAGTGCCAAAATCCTGCTGGTGATCCTCATCAAAATGAATGATGCACATTTTGAGTCTGCAGGACACAGCAACACATAAACATTCATACAACTCAACACATGCTAGACATCTTTTGACCAGCTGACATTGGACATGGGCTACAACGCTGCACTAATGGGTACATAAAAGTATCTCTGCCTCTCTCACTCCATCCCTCTGGGGCTAACTTAATGGCATGCTGCTCCAATCTGTAACATA